>VCHN02000014.1:59613523-59651987 GCA_007115665.2 Sequoiadendron giganteum | reverse complement strand
TCTCCAAGCTATGACTTGATCCCTCTCCATGAGAGCATTATCTCTCTCTACACGAACAATATCCCTCTTTGCACATACATTGTCTCTCTCTGCACGAGAACTGTCTCTCTCTGCATGGGAATTGTCTCTCTCTATTCGCATAGCATCAAGCTTTGTTTTCATCAGTCTTAATCTCTCCTCCATGGCCTCCCTGTCACCATCCGTAGGGGCATCATCCTCCCATGCCCCCTCCACAATCTCATATCTGAGCTCTCTCTCCTACTCCTCCATAGGTGCCTTCTCCTCAACATAGTCCTCCCCATATCCTACTAGAATACCTAGAGGGTCTATATCCATATCCATATCCACATCCTCTGCGACATCCTCTCCGCCAATATCCACATCGGCTAACTCCTCTACAACTGCCTCCTCCCCATCATGCTAATCCCCAACTTGTACATCAACTCCACCTCTGATGTACAACATCGATACATCCTTCACCACTACCTCTCAAATAGGTGAAAGTCCACCTACCTGACCCCCTCTCTTCCCTCTCCATCCTCGCCTACCGCCTCTTCCATCATCACCCCTCCCTCCAACTTTGCCACCTCTACCTCTCGGTTGTCCTCTCGGTCCCATGCCTCATCTCGCAACTGGTGTCAGCTGATCTGAATTGGTGTATGGAATCAGATGATGATCTACCCACCATGCATCATATGTAGCTGTCATCCCTAGATCTTCTTCTCCATATCTCCATCCCCATTGTAGTGGTTGTAATGCCTATATCTCTGCCTCAGTGGTAGCAACAGGAATCATGGGCCCCCAATATGGAACCTCTGTAGAAGAATAAGAAAAAATTTCTCTACTCTGAGGCTCATCCTGAACCTCACCGAACTGTCTCAAAACTCTATCTGGCAAGTGTCTCTCTATGATGTGCACACTCAAAACAATCGTCCCAATCAGGTACTATGTATGTCTACAATACGGAAAATGTCTATCCTCATCAGACCACTACTCATAGTCCAAGTATGGTCTCCAAGTGAACTGATCTAAAATGTTGAGTGCTTGTCTCCAATATCTTGTATCCCCCACATGGCTCTAAGTGATTTTTCCCATGTACCAGAAAACATACGGAGATCTCTCTTATCACTCTACAGTAATCAAAGGACAAAAAATAGTTATCCTCTCCCATGCCCAAACCATCAACAAAGTGGTCCCACAACTCATCGACTATGCATCTCTATATGCTATATCATGTAAATGGAAATACAACATCCCTAGTAAACACGGACCCTAGGCATACACAGTCTCTCTCTAGCATACCCACCAACATCTCTCCCCATCGAACAAGAAAACCATGACCCCGTCGATCTGGTAATACTATCCCACCTATCACTAGACATAATATATACTTAATCCTCTCATATCTATCCGCCAACACTGGCCATCTGATCTCATAATGCTTAATTTTGAGCCTACTAATATCGTCGACCTGATAAAATCTAGCTATCTCGGTCAATCCACATTGGGTATCGTACATCACCCACTCTCCTCTAATCAGTAGTCTAAGTATCCTATACACATTCTCCAATGTGATAGTTGCCTCCCCAATCGACATATGAAATGAAGATGTCTCGGAGTGCCATCGCTCGCACACCGTAGTGAGCATCCCTTTGTTCGCCTGAATAGTGGGCATCAAAAGATAGTGACGTATACCAAGTCTCCACAAGAGTTGTATCTCTACACTACTCAGACGATCTCTCAGATTGAAAGTGTTGGGATGTGTCTCCCACATATATATAGGATCTAATACAACCTACATTTCAACCACGATGTCAATATTTTCAAAAGTTTTCCTTAGAATTTTTTCTTAGAAAATTTTTCCAGCCAAATGCGGCTCACTTTAACATATGTGTTGCACGACAAAGAATTTGTGTCACATATTACATATGCATTGCACATTACCACAAAAATTTCTACCTACTGCAAATGCGGTGCGTAAAACCAAATGCGGTGCATTTTCTAAGCATGTCTACCTAATGCAATTGTGTTTCACTAATGCACATGATGTTCACTACCCTACATGTGTTTCTTCCTAATGCAGATGTGGCCCATACATACATATATAGTTTATTATAATGAGAATATTTTTATTCTTTTTATTCCATCAAATGCCTATCCTAGCCTAGGCGTGTTTTGGCATATGCATCATTTTGTAGTCAAATGCGGCGAATACGACGATAGATGCATTGATCCCGAAAGACCACATATGCTAATTAAGTTTTAAAGGCCTAAAAAAATGTGCAAAAAAATAAATTTCAAGAGTTCATTTTTGGGTACATACTAGTGGTCCTCCGTCAGCTGGCCGCCTGAAGGTCTGGATCTAATATCCTCGATGTGTAGCATAGGGAATGGGTACCATCTTTGTCCACTAGTCAGAGCAAATAAATTGGTTTTCAACCTAATTCTTACTTATAGCTAGGGTTTGGGTGGCATTTCTTCTGACCTTGTCTATTGGCCGCTTTACCTTTCAACTTCAAATGACTCGTACACATCCATATCACTTCCAATTTCTATTCTGTCAACTCCATAGCATTTCTGACTATCAACTTGACTTATCATGAATATTTCCTGATTTTTTTGAAATTTTTCAAAAATTGTCAAGCCAAGGGGACATACCCTAACCTATTTCATGTTGGGACATGATCGGGGCATATTTTATTTGACACAACATCGAAACAAAATTATATCAAAGAGGGGCAAACTGTAGACACCGAAAATTGGTCTAGGCCTGCGAACACCACTTTCGACATAATTTCTATTATCCATGGTCATGATTAAATAATTTTTATTATTTAATTACCTTTCTAACACATATTTCCTCTATTAATTAAATACACCCTTTCAATTAATTCACTAATTCATAATTCATTTATTCAACTTTGGTTTATCAAATAAATCATGTTTATTTAATTATGTCGCTAACTAATTAATTCTTTTTCTTAATTAAATATTTATTATTTAATTACCACCTTTATCATATTTCAACTACAATTAAATATTTATTGTTTAACTATTCATTGAACCCTCTTTATCTAAAATTAAATATTTATTATTTAATTTATTCAATTCCACCTTTACAACAGTCAAATTAAATAAATTATCTTTATTTATTTAATTAAATCTTTCATTTTTTGAATGTTGAATTAAATTAACATTTAATTCATATTTAATTATTTATGTCACATTCTTCTATCAATCAATTGAATAATCATTCACTCACCTTTTGACTCAAGATCTAGTTTTAGGTCTCCAGTTATCTCCGGATTCAACATTTGATTGTCTCTGCGAGAGGACTCTCTATCACAACTAGTCAATTAACTAGTTCTAACTCATATGCATGATGTGTTTATTAATTAAATATCTTTATTTAATTAATTAACTCATTTTTGAATTCAAATACATTATTATTCGAGTTCTAACTTTGTCTTTTACATTCAAATTCTATTTCTTCTATTTTCGAAGACTCTTAACTGAAGATTAAGATCGAGAACTCCTGTTCTTTCTGTTTTCAAACAGTCCTGACACAAGATTAAGTTATCATTCTAACTTAATCTTTATCCTGCAGTCTTTTCTGACTCATGTTCTAACTCATGTTCTATCTGACATAGAACTCACATCGCATGACATTCATCAATCTTGTTCTTCAATCTCTCTTTCAATTTGAGCCAATCATTTGAAAACCAAAAATCAATAAAATGGCCTATCGTTATCATTATTCCTCCTCCAAAAATCATTCACTTTCGAGAAGAAACTTATCTTCGATATTTTTCTTAGACACTCGACGAAGTTATGCTTGCATGAATACTAAAAATCTGAGGGCAAGAATACTAAAACAAAAAAATGGAGAAGGGCAATCAAGATAATTTGAAGGAGTAGATCCATATTCAATGAGAGCTTTCCAATTAATTTTTTTAGTTTATTATGTTTACTTATTCATTCTTTGTTGTTTTTGATTTAGATTATCTGTTAGTCTAGAATTGATCATTGTAATTTGTGCAGCTATTATCATTAATCTCCAAGAAGAAATCTAGGTCATACAGAATTCCTATAAAGACCATTTAGCTAGCTTGAAATTACCTATAGCACAAGCTTTTTCCATATCCAAAAGACTAAATATGGAGGTTGCGTCCTCATCCAAATAAGAAAAATCCTCAAATAGAGGATCTACTTTCGAGGGCTCCTGATTGGCTTCTGGTTTTTTTCTGTCCTCCTCCTCCCGACACCTTTCTTCCTTATCATACTCCTCCTTAGGCACCTCCTATGGAGGGGATTCCACTATGGTCACCATCTTGTCACCAAAACTCTTGTCCTCACTAGCCTCCTCAAGCTCGTTGATCATAAACTCTAGGGCTTTACTACTTATATTTGCAATGCACGAAGAAAGTCTCCATGGTTTAATAGCTCCTACCTCTTTAACTTGGGACCCCACCTCACCACCAACACCAACAACATCTTTAGCACCCACCACCTCCTCCAGCTTGGGAGAGGAATAATCAGACCCCACATCCTTCTCATCACTCCTAGAGTGGGTAATCCTTTTTGTGGAACTGTTACTCTTCACACCACCTCCCTTCGTTTTCTTCGAAGAAGTAGCCACAATAGCCAAGGAGAAATATTCCTCCTCACCATTCCATTCCTCCTCCGAAGAATAATATTCACCCATCAACCCATAATCATTAGATAAAATCATCTCCTTTCCTTTGATGGTAGGGGTCAGGAGAAGTGTCTTTATATGTTCCATTATCAAAAGAATTAGCCCCTCATGGAGGACTGGGGCCTATCTATTTTTAAGGTGCACATAAACTAAGACCTATAGTGAGGATAAAATGAAAAATGAAAAAGAGATATAGAGACTCTACCTGAAATGATTAAGGAGCATGAAATAATGACCAAGGATGGCCTTAAATCTCCCTTCTAGGGTTGCATACCTGATCATCACCTCTAGAAAACTTGCCCAAATCTTCTTCAAATACATTCTTTCATAACCCTAGGTTTCTAGCTTCATTAAAACTTTCCTCTCATTATCTTTGAAGAAATGAATCATCACCTCTTCATTGCTCTTCTTATCCTTAAAAAAATTCCTACCAATAGTTGGCAAGCCATTAGCCGAGGCAATGAAATCCTTATTCACTTCCACCTGCAGACCTTTAACCCTAACCTTACAATTATGCTAGAATGAAATGAATTGAGCCGAGGAATTAGGATCATGCTTGTGCAATCCCTCCAAGTATGGAGTAAATATCCCATGCTGCAAAATAGACTAGAGATTCTCCTTGCTTCATATGTTTCCACAAGAATGTGGTTCGATTCGGCTCCTTTTGCCACCCTTTTTAACCAACACACAATTCTTAGAGACCTTGTGAAATGCACATAAAAAAATTCCAAAAAGTAGTAACGAACCCAAAAAGAGTGTGAAACGGACGCAAGTACCATGCCATAAATTTTTCCACACTTCATCCCATGCTATCATTCCAAAATAAAATTTTGGCTTCCTCAAGAATGATTGCACCTTCCTCCCACAAACAAAATTCATTGACCCTAATAGCCTTGTTGAAGAATAAATTCACCAACGAGTTACCTTATCAATAAACATGTGATATGTGAGTCTCATTACAATATTGCAACATCATTATAGTATCCCTTATTAGACTATCAACACTCTGACTCAGAGACTGAGTTCCACAAACATAATTAATAATGTTGATGCAATCTCCTTCCACCCACAACTTGGAGTAGCCTTTGTTGATGACATAATTAACAGTGATAAATGCAACCTCCACCAAAATGTAATAAATTATTGAATAAGAGACAAAAACTATATTTTAATTAAAAGGAATTTCCATAGAAATAGAGTCATAAGGATCAAATAAAATAGAGATTTTAACTAATGAATTATAAGAAATGGATTTTGTAGTTTATATTTAAATTGTTGATTACATTGCATTGCACATATTTCAAACTCAAAGCATTACTTCACATTGCATATTTCTAATAACTATATGTTGATAGATGACAAAATTTTAATTACAATATAGTTTTTACAAATTCAACCTAAGTAGTTATGCAATTAATTCACATTGCATAACTAATAACTAGGAGCAGTTTCCAATTACATTTGCTTGTCATGGAATTCCATGAGAGCATATTTCTTTGAGGATTTTTTTCAAAACTTTCATTGTCTTGTCTATGCTACCACATTTTTCATACATGTCTACCAAAGTATTTTATCAAAAATTTAACTGCCTTGTTTCTATGGCTAAAATCCTTAAACAAGTGCTTTATAACAAGCTATGGATGCTTGGAAAAAATATATCAAATCATAATAGTAAGAAATAGTATAGACAAGGTAGTGAACTAATAGAAAAAATGCCTCAAAGAAATGTGGTCCCATGGTGACAGAATGCCATGAAAATCCATAACAATTCACTTGTAATGGAATTCATCATGGCATTCCATCACCATGATACCACATTTCTTTGAGGCATTTTTTTTCAAATTTCATTTCCTTTTCTATGATACCACATTTTTCATATATGTCTACCAAAGAATTTTATTAAATAGTTCGTTGCCTTGTTGCTATGGCTAAAAGCCCAAAATAGGTGATTTCAAAAATGCCATGGATGCTTGGAAAAAATACATAAAATCATAATAGTAAGAAACAAGCTATGGTCTCATGGTTTTCTTTTGGGCATGAAAATCAATGCGATTTTATTTGCATTTTTCTGTTGTAGGTTTTAAACACATATTCTGGAAATTTTTCTATTTGAAATGGGGAAAAATAATTGTGGTCACTTTTGTGCTCATTTTAGTTGTAGGATTATCATAGTTAGTGAAAAAGGTATTTTTCATGAACGGATGGAAAAGATGAGTAGAGCCTTTGAAGTATACTCATACTATGCAATGGCATTGAATCATTTATCAAACTATTGTTTCTTCACTGTAGGGCAACATTTTCTTGTGGAATTGTTGACTAAGAAAACTCTTGTTTCAATTGACCACCCTCTCATGAAATCTCATTCATATTATAATCTTTCACTATCTTGTCATTACAATAGTGATTATGAAACCACTGGCCGCTACTACATGAGATCAGATAAGGAAAGCTAGAGGCCACATGATTTTGTGGATAGGTTCAATTGAAGCTAGGAGATATTAAGAGTTCTCTCTCAAATTTTTAAAAGGTTTTGGAGGTCCACACTGAGAACTGTGAGAGCTTAAAAGTTGTAGGCCATATATATGCTCATCAAGGGTAGGACAAGAAGGCTTTGGAAATTTTAAGAAAGTCAACTCGCATAGATCCACATGATGCCCATGTATTTATCAAGATGGGTGAGTTATTAATATCACCAGACCCAAGTGGAGCCTTGGATTCTCTTAAGCTACCAAAGTCTCTTCTGAGGAAGAGTAGAGAAAAATTAACCATTCAATTCTTAAACAACATTGGGGTTCTTAATTTTGAGCATAATGAACTAGATTTGAATCAACAAACCTTTATGGAGGCATTAGGAAATGATGTTTTTCCTCTACATAAATCTATGTGGTCAGTTTTGTGAATTTTTTACTTGTAGGATTCTCATAGTTAGTGAAAAAGGTAGTGTTAATGAAAGAATGGAAAAGATGCCCAAATCCTGTGAATTATACCCAAATTTTGCAATGGCATTGAATCATTTAGCAAACAATTTTTTCTTCATTGTAGGGTAGCATTTTCTTATGGAATAGTTGACTGAGACAACTCTTGTTTCAACTAACCACCCTCTCATGAAATCTCAATAATATTATAATCTTAAATGATCTTATCATAGTAAAGGTGATTATGAAACCACTCACTTCTACTAAATGAAATCAGTCAAGGAAAGCCAGATTCCACAAGATTTTGTGGATAGGTTCAATTGAAGCTGAGAGATCTCAAAAGTTCTCTCTCAGATTTTAAAAAGGTTTTAGAGGTCCACCATGAGAACTGTGAGAGCTTAGAAGCTATAGGCTATATATATGTTCAACAAGGGAATGCAAAGAAGGATTTGGAAATTAAGAAAGGTAATTCGTATAGATCCATGTGATGACCATGCATTTATCAAGATGGGTGAGTTATTGATATCGTCAGACCCTAGTGAAACCTTAGATTCTCGTAAGAAAAAAAAATCTATTTTGAAGAAGAGTGCAGAAGAAGTACCTATTCAATTTTTTTTTTAAATTAGGTTTCTTCATTTTGAGTGTGATGAACTACAGTTGGCTCCACATACTTTTATGGAGGCATTATGAAATGGCATTTGGGTTGAATTTATATGTAAAATCCCTAGTGCTAATTCTACAGTTTTTCATGTTCTCTTTAAGTATATGAAATTCTTCTATCGACTAGAAGAAGGTGGTGTTTCACTTGATTTTCCATGGGATAAAGTCACAACACTATATAATCTTCCTAGGTTGTTTGAACAACTACATGATACTGAAAAACTTTAATCTTTTATACAGGCTAATATTGTTCAAGTTTCTTGATTATGTGGATGCATATCTACATCTTATAGCCATGGCTTAGGCTCAAAATGAGATCCAACTAAGTCTAGATTTTATTTGGGATGCACTAAAGGTGGATAAAAAATCATCAAATTATTTATCTATGCTTGAAAAAATGGAACTAAAAATAGATGATAGCTTAAAGAAAAGAAACAATTAAAGCTACACAAAGTGAATCAGATGCAAATAATTCTTATGTTGACATTTTACTTGGAAATTAGAATTATTTTGAAGCTTTTCACAATGAGATAAGGGATCCAAAGGTGGAGGCACAACATCTTGAGAATGCTATAGAATTGTATTTTAAAGTGTTGGCACAAATACAAAGAAATTCTTATGCTACAAATGAGGCAACCATTGTGCTAGTTGAAAGGGGTCAATTTGATATTACAAAGGAAAATTTTCCACAGGTATAAGAAGTTGTAGTAGGAAACATATTTATTCAAATGCTTGATGTGTGGGTAAATCTAGCACATGTTTACTTTTCACAAGGTGAGTTTGTGCTTGTAGTGAAAATGTATCAAAGTTGTTTAAGGAAAATCTATTTTGGCACAGACACCAAAATTTTATTATACTTAGCTCGAACACATTATGAAGAATAATTGTGGCAAGATTGTAAAAGAACATTATTAAGAGCAATAGATTGTAACTACTATAAGTTGCCACTCAAAAATATATAGATGTGTTTAATGTAATGATGGTTTTGAATTACCTCTGAGTTCACTATAGAGGGTGTCCACAAATCTAACTTTACTACAAAGGGCCTCACCAACTTGAAATTTGTTGTAACAAACTTTGAATTTCTTGCCCTTGCCTACTCGCCTTTTCAGAAGTCTCTAGGTCCTCTCCAAATATTTAAGTGCCAGAATAACCTGCAACTAACAAATGAATCAAGGAATATTTTTCCAATGAACATGAATAAATGTGAATAAGCGCACAATACATCGTGCCAATAATTGGTTGAAATGTGTTTTTAAAATTTTGTCTAATTTTTATTTGGTGACTAACTATTTAGTCATTTTTATTTTTGTGACTAAATAATTAGTCAATGACCAAATTAGTCATTTATTTACACATTTATAGCTAAGTTGTAAAAAATTAGTAGAATTTAGTCATTTTTTGTTGTTGTGACTAAAATTTTTAGTCACCTAATAATTTGTTTGCCAAATTATAATAGTGGTTGTTGGATTTTTTGAACTAATCCATATTTGAGTGGGAGATTGTGCAGAAGATACTTTATGATCTTGTTACAAGAATTTTTAGATGGCAAGTTCATTATGGATAACAGAGGTGGAGAATTTTTTTGGAAATAATTCTACGATGTGGAAGCTAAAGATGGAGGATCTATTGATAGATCAAGATTTATGGGATGCTATTGATGAGAATGTTTCAAGGCCTCCAAATCCTACTCAAGCCACTCAATATGATGTTATGGACCGTAAATCCAAGGGTATAATTAGATTGTGCTTGGTAGATTATTTTAATTAATGTCCCTGAAGAGACCTCTACATAGAAACTATGGAAGAATCTTGGTGAGATGTATTAGGCCAAATATTTACTGAACAAGATTTTCTTGGGGAAGAAGTTGTATTCCTTGAGAATGGAAGAGGGTGGATGAATCATGGACCACATAGAAGAATTCAATGTGTTGGTGGCTCAATTGGCATAATTCTACGTTAAAATGGATGAGGAGGAGAAATGTTAGATCTTTCTTTATTCTTTGCCTAATTCATTGGATTCTCTTCTTATGGCTATTGGGAGTACTTCTATTATATTGAAGACTAAAGATGTGGTGGGTTCTTTAATTTTTGAAGAGATGAGGAGGAAGGTATCCATAATTGCCAAGGAGGCCCTAAATGTTCATGGAAGACCTAAGGAAAAAGGAAATAAGAATGAGAAGCATGAAAAATCCAAGTCCAAGGGGAGATCTAAGTCTCTTGGAAATTCCAAAGTTATTTGCTAGAACTTCGGTAAGCTTGGACATGTTGATAAGGAATGAAAAGAAGAAAAGAAGAAGAAAAAGAATAAATTTGATTCTGATTCTAAGTTTGATAAGGAAGATGGTGACACATTCATTGCAGCTTTTACAACTCATGTACATAATGATTCTTGGTTAATTGACTCAAGTGCATATTTTCATATGACCTTTAAAACATATTAGTTTTGTGAATATGAAGAATTTGATGGAGGTAAGGTGTACTTAGGTGATTATTCTCATTTAGACAGTGTTGGTCGTGGTAAATTCAAAATCAAGTTTCCTAATGGTAGAATAAAAGGGATTATGGTGTGTTGCATATCCCTAGATTAGTACAAAATTTATTATATGTGAGAAAACTAATCGATGCAGGTGTACATGTAGTATTTGATTATGTAGGAAGCAATATGGTTAGAGGTTCTATGGTGATTGCTAGATGTGTTAGATATGGGACATTGTATAAGATTGATGCATGCACTATTTAGTGTAATAGTACTTCTATGAAAAGAAAGTTTGTAGAAAAAGTGAGGGTTACACCTTCAGTAGATGGTCATGGATTTTGGGTACCCAAGGATGCTCTTTCTTTTGAGATAAATTTACCTGTAGAGAAAACTATGTTATGGCACCAGAGAGTTGGCCATATTGGAGAAAAGGGTCTAAGGACATTGAAAAATAAAAACCTTGTTGAAGGTTTGTCTGATTATAATCTTGAATTTGATTTTTGTGACCATTCAATTTATGGAAAACAAAAACATGTTCATTTTTTATCGAGTTCTTATAAATATTGTGTTGTATTGGATCTTATTCATTTTGTTGTATTTGGTCCTATATATGTTCCTTCAATTGGTAAATCCACATATTATGTGTCATTTATTGATGATTATAGTAGAAGGACATGGCTATATTTTATAAAGAGTAAATATGAAGTTTTCAGTTGATTTAAATAATTTAAATCAATGGTTGAGTTGCAGACTGACCGATAATGGTGGTGAATTTTTCTCTAATGATTTTAATATATTTTTTAAAGATTATGGTATTCCTAGATAGAAGAAAAATTGTATTCTCCACAATAGAATGGAGTTACAAAAAGAATGAACATGAAACTGATGGAGAAGGCTTGGATTATGTTTAGTGGTGTTGGCCTAGAACAAAGGTTTTGGGTTGAAGATGTTGCCACTGACTGTTACCTGATTAGTAGGTCTCCTACATCATCTCTTGTTGATAAGATGCCTATAGAGGCATGGTCCGGTAGTAAGCCTTCATTAAGAAATGTTAAATTTTTTGGTTGTGAGTCATATGCACATGTGGCAAAGGAGAAATGAACAAAGTTAGAGAACAAGGATGTGAAATGTATCTTCATTATATATAATTATGGTGTGAAAGGATACAATCTTTGGGATCTTGTTGCATAGAAGTTAATAACTATTAGAAGTGTTATTTTAGAGAAACTAAGCCTTCTTCTATTAAATTGTAGCCAAAACAAAGTAAATTGGAAGATGTGATTCAATTTCCTTCTATACCTGAGAAAGTTGAATTGAGGTCCAAGGATAGACAAGAAGTTGAGAGCTCATCTAGCTCTAGGTCTTCAGAAGAAGAGGAAGAACCTCTAACTCAACTTGTGCATAGGTCTACAAGGCATAGACAACCACTTGAAAGGAATTCACTTGATGATTGTAGATGCATTTTTTCTTTGAATACTAACATGGATGAACCCAACTCAATAGAAGAGGCACTAGGTATGAGTGATGCAAAATATTGGAAGATTGATATGGATGAAGAAATTCCATCTTTAAAAAATAATGATACATGGTATCTTGTACCATTACCTAAAAGATGAAAAATTGTTGGTTATAAATGGGTGTTCAAGAAAAATATTGGTTTAGATGAAGGTATTGAGAAGTAAAAAGAAAGGTTGGTTGTGAAGGGTTACTCTCAAGTTAAGGGTGTTGATTATGGTGAGATATATTCTCCTATTTCCAAAATTACATCCATTAGATTTTTTCTTTCTATTGTTGATGCTTATGATTTAGAGGTTGAGAAAATGGATGTGAAAATTTCTTTCATTCATGGTGATTTGGAGGAGGATATTTATATGAGACATCCAAAGCACTACATGGTGAAAGGTGAAAGTAATTTGGTTTGCAAATTGAAGAAATATTTGTATAGTGATCATTTCCTATTTACTACATTATATGTTGATGATTTTTTATTTATTGGTAGAGGGAACGATATGATTTCAGAACTAAAATCTCAACTTGCTACTAAATTTGAAATGGAAGATATTGGTGAAACTAAAAACATTATTGGGATGGAAATTAAAAGATTTAGAGTGAGAAAAACACTATGGCTTGGCCAAGGCAAGTATTTCAGCTCAATTTTGTAGAGGTTTGATATGAAAGATTGTAGACCATTATATTTTCTTGTTTTAGTTGGAACAAAGTTATCTATTTCACACTATTTGACATCTCCATCAGAGATGGAATAAATGAGTAGAGTGTCTTACCAGAGTACAGTTGGAAGTTTAATGTATGTTATGGTTTGTACTAGACCAGACATTTCTTAAGCAGTGGGATTTCTTTCCAAATATATGTCTAATTATGGTAGAGTTCATTGGGATGCAGTTAAAAGAGTCTTCAGATATTGTAGTACCTCAAATTATTCCTTATGCTATCATAGTAATATGACTAAAGATGAACTTCCCCTTGATATTCATGGTTATGTGGATTCAAACTAGGCAAGTGATGTTGATAGCAGAAGATCCACCAATGCTTATGTGTTTAATTTATTTGGTGGTGTAATTAGTTGGATGATTAAGCAACATGTTGTTGTTTCTTTTTCCACTATTGAAGCAAAGCATATGATAGCTACTCATGCTTGTAAATAAGCCATTTGGATTAAGAGACTATGTTCAGATATTGGAATAAAATAAGGTGTAATGAAAATTTATTACGACAATCAGAGTGTGATATGTCTAGCCAAGAACCCAATGGCTCATGCTAGGACCAAGCAGATTAATGCACAATATTATTTTTTTAGAGATGTGGTAAAACATGACAGGGTGAAAATTGTTAAGGTAGAAAATTTGATAAATTTTATTGATTCTTTAACTAATCTTGTGGGCACAAATAACTGCATATGGTGTTTAGACACTATAGGTCTTTCAGCCCCTAGCAATTAGAGATGATTATGATACCCTTTCGTTGTCCTTGCAAGGTGTTCGACAAGTGGGAGATTTATTTCTCAAAAATGTGTCTCAAACTTGCAATTATATATGATTTATTGATAGGATGTATGTTGGCATGTGGCGACTAATCATGCAAATATTGTACTCGTAACAAGATGTGGGGTTTAGTGAAATTCCACGAAAAACAATTCACTAACATGTCAAGGTTTTTTTTTCCCTTCGCATGTCAAGATTTTTCCATTAACACATCAAATGAAGAACGACCTTGTAAAACCCTAATTCTATAAGGTTCTGAAATCTTGTTATAAGTGGGTGGGATGTATGTAGATGGGGGTGTATTCTGAGAGTTTGATAGCAGTTGGGTTGTCTCTTGATCTCTGGTGGTGGTACTCCTATGAGAATCTTTCTATGCAAGTATATTGTAATCTTTTGATTTATGAATAATATATTGGGCATATTTTGGAGTGGGGTTTTTCTTCGAAAATGGTTTTCCCTCGTAAATCATTGTGTTTTGGTATGCAGTATATTTTTGTTTCTTTTTGTTTAAGTTTTTGTCATTGTTAAAGATATGTAAAAGTTTTTCATTATTCTCCTCTCAAGGTTAATGCATGAAGTTATTTTGCTACCTTAGCTTCCTTACATTACATCTCTATGTGTCTCTATGCCTCTAATACTCTATTCAATGCTCCCAAATCTATCAATAGTTGAGCATTAGTTTCCAAATTGAATAGTTTATAGATGTATGCCCTATTCAAATTCATTAAAAATTGTCCCTTTGTAGCATACAAACCCCTTTTCTCTAAATTTTAGGCTTATTACATCCGTCTGATAAGGTCTACATTAATGAACACATTGGGCACTACTAGTCTCCCAACCACCAATCTCCAATAATTGTAGATAGGCCTATCAGCTAGGCATTTCCTAAAAGCATGCTTAAAGAGTGCATACTCCTAGATTAGAATGATGGGGTCTTTGTAATTCTCGTTTTTATCAAGAATTTAGCCTACCAAAATCCCTAAACTATGTAACATTCTCGGCCTCCTAGAAAACATAGGAAATTGAGCCATGAGGTGCTCATCAAGGTTTCTCTTTACACCCTTGGAAGTTTCAGCCATGGTTTCTTATTTTAGGGTTTTTACTTATAATAAGAGAGGGCTTTAATTTTTAAATTTCATAGAATAATTCTATAAAAAACTGAGTAATTCACCAAACCTACTCAAGATCTAATTTATTTCTATCTCTAACAATGCCAAAAATTCCAATTTAAGCTTGTTGTAAAACTTGGAAATGTTGCAAAAAACCCCTCATTCATCTAGAAATCCATAACAAATTCGCTCTGCATGAAATTTTGTGCTTTTGATGATACAAAAGTATGTAATTATGCTAAGGAAAATGAAAACTTGGTAGATATAGATCAAATCCACCATTAATGTGTTTGTATGATTCATGGCATGACTAGTAGTAGTTCTTCATTTTTAAATCTGGATAGTTGATTTGATGAAGATCAGTCATATTTGTAGATATTTGAAATCTTTTTTGTGAAGATGGCCTTGTTCTCTTTTATACTAATGTAGAACATGTGTCAACATTTTGTGGACTCGTAAGAACAATATGGATACTTTATAAGCTTCCCTAACAAGGATTTCCTCAACAAAACAATAAGAATGAGTAGTGATGGGACACATGGCATGATTTTGGGAGTTCGAGGAAACAAAGACCCAAATTAATATTACCTCGTGAAGGTTTAAGCTAGCATAAAAAGAAAATAATGCCTACAACTAAAGTGAGTTGGTGACACATGTCAACTTAAGATCACATAAAGACACTTTTTGAGGACTTGCGGGTAGAAACTGTCAAGACTAAAAGTTTCCTTGAAGGTTATAGCTAGCTCGATTCAATTAAATGGCAACATTTCGCATTAACTAGGACTAATGTGGGGACCACCCGACGTGCTTGTCTTCATACACCTTTTTTTTTTTTTAAAGAAATTGTATCAAACAACTTAAGTTACTAGGGAAATGTATAGAGGCCACTAACATAAGAACATAGGGGACATATTAAAAATCACTTAAGGGGTCACTTAACAAAACAATGTAAAAAGGTAATGACATTTATAAGCTTCTAGGTTTGTTTGGCTAAGGCATAGGAAATAGATGAATTACAATCCTAAAATTTGTGGAAGCTCCAAAAAACACCAAGGTAGATACACCCACTACATGGAATTATATAAACCATCAAAGGGTCACACAAATACAAGAGAACCCTATCCACAACCTCATCTAGTTCCCAAGTAACATGTGTCCTTTGCAAATCCAATCTATCTAGCATGAGCATGAGAAAACATTCCTTGACAAGTTCCATACAATTCCATTAAATTATCAAAATGCTTGAGAACAAAGAAAAATAAGGAATCACCCACAAAATAAGCTAAAATGACATTTTGGAGGTGAGGTGTGACAAAAACGTTTCTGCAAATAATTAATGATATATGGGACATTGCTCATCTTTAGTGAATTTTCACCAACCAGCATTAAAATATTACATAAGGAACCATAGATTGGATCACATAGTTGCAATAGGGTATGTGCAAGATCATCATGGAAAAAATAGACCCTTAAGTGATGATGAAAATCTAGAAAATCAGAGTTAGGCAACTTGATGTAAAAATTTGAATAAGTTATCTATATTATTTCAAAAATATGTAAGAATAGAATTTGTCGCAAATTGAATGTAGTTTCTAAACTACTAGGTTTATTTTAAAAAATATATATTTGGTGAAATTTGAAATTTCACTGCAGTAGTACTTAAATTTCAAAGAAAAATAAGTGGGTGTCTATCTGACCATCCAAACAAAAATAAAATGATAATAATTTTTTTACAATATTTTAGAGATAAGTAGAAGACTCATGTCCCGATGTGATGCATATTTTTTTGTAATTTTTTTCCAAGTAAATAATTAATTATTATTTTTTTATTACAACTTTTAAAAAATATAAAAACTTGTATGTCTAATCACCTTAACTTGGTCAAAAGTTCATGAAACTCATTTTTTTTTTAATCCTATAGATGCAAAGCATAGAATGTGACACATTTTTCAGATTCAAAAAATGTGATACTGTTTGAAAGCTATGGATGTTTTTCAATCAGTCTATCAATCAAGACTTTAGTCGTAATTCAAATAGAAAATGAATTATAATAATTTATTAAATTCAAAGTAAAGCATAATTTATATTAGTGGAAAGCTAAGAATATCCTTTAAAAATCCTTTTTGTTTCATCAATTTTGGGTAAAAAGATGTCATCAGTCACATGAGCCATCATATCACTTGCATATTGCCACTTTTTGGCCCATCATCATCCTACACATGCCCAGTAGTAGTTGTTTAGTATTAATTGTGGTAGCTAAGAGTTATTCCCTTCATTTTTACCTATGGAAAATTTTTGACCCTCAAATGGATGCAAAACCAAGGTCATGAAACATATCACATCATCTTTTTACAAAAAATGTGACATAAAATGGTTCGGTGAAAGTTCAAGTCCCAAGTGGACATATCCATGTGCCATTATAATTGCTAGAGGGTCTTGATGACCTTTAGATACCTGCATAAACCATTTAGAAAATAGCTTCTATCAAGCTTTTATGGGAGCTTAAAGTGCAAGTGCATCTACACCTTTTGAAATATACATCTGGTTTGGAAGGAAAGTCCCACAAGTGATGTTAGCAAGGATGATGTCAACATGAGGTCGACAAAAGTGGAAATGAATTGGGCTAGGGAATTTATAAAATGATAACATTATGATGAAACAAGCAGGGTGATATGAAGTCAATAGGACAACATCTAAGCATGGATGCAAGAAAATGGAGTGGATCAAGTTTGGAGGAGAAATAATCTAAACTAGATGAATAAATTTACAAAGGCGAATTTCAAATGCAAAGAAAAATATTACAAAAGGAATGGTGTAGAGAAAACCAAGTGAACCAAATAATTTATCATGAAAAGAGAAGTTCACATGAGAAGGTCCACAAAAAACTTAGAGGGTTTGGGAGTTTTCCTTTGTGAGAAAAGGTTAGGCACGTAAAAAATGTGGAAAATCCATCAGGATGCAGAATGAGATGGTTCACATGGAAATGCTAATAAATATTTGGTTGAGCAGGATTTTCCCACAAAGGGGGTGATTTTGCATGAACCAAATGGGAAAAACTTATAGGTGAAGTTCAGATAGAAGAAGGATTCCCACATAGTCAACACTTAACCATTTTTTTTGTATTCTTTACATTTGTAGGAAAACCAAGTGGAATTGCACCTTGCAAGGAAAATGAATAGGAAAGGACATGTCTAGTTGGAAGGGGAAGTTCACTTAGAAATGTCTTCAAATCGGATGGGTTCATATTTATCACAAATTGGGAAAAACTATGTGAACTGGATGAAAGTTGAATAACTGAGGTTCACTTGACCACATAAATCTTGCAAGACCTCTACTTAGCAATTCTTTCATCATTCAAAATATATTGTAGACATTTCCAACCCAATAGGACATTTGTGGGAGAAATGAACTTAACAACACCTCGTAGGAAAATGGCTAGATCCAAACAGAAAGGGAAAACCTGCAAGACAATAACTCTTTCCCCTTAGAATATTTTTCAAAAATTTAAAAAGCAACTATACTTAATTTTTCATGCTCTATCCATTAGTGCTAATGAATTTTGACATAAAATGGTGTATGACTAATAACTAAGATCAGATATAATTTTGGGATGAATATGATAAAGGAACACAAATGACACAATATTTTCAGAGTGCTAACACAAGGTATTACATCAAATATAATGCTCAAATGATTAGATTTCTTACTAAAGAACACATTAATCTTATCCCCCTTAAAAGGTATTACATCAAGTATCAAACATAATGCTCAAATGATGAGATTACTTACTAAAGAATACATTAGTCTTATCCATCTTAAAAGGTATTACATCAAGTATCAAACATAATGTTCAACTAATGAGATTACTTTCTAAAGAAGGAATTAATCTTATCCATCTTAAAAATTATTACATCAAATATCAAACACAATGTTCAAATGATGAGATTACTTTCTAAAGAAGGCATTAATCTTATCCATCTTGAAATGTATTACATCAAATATCAAACACAATGTTTAAATGATGAGATTACTTTCTAAACAAGGCATTAATTTTATCCATCTTAAAAAGTATTACATCAAATATCAAACACAATGTCCAAAAGATGAGATTACCTACTTAAGGAGACATTAATCTTATCCATAGTTAAAGGCATTATATCAAGTATCAAACATAATATTCAAATGATAAATTTACCTTCTAAGAGAGACATTAATATTATCCAAATTTGAAAGTATTGCATCAAATATCAAACACAATGCTCAAACAATAAGATTACCTAAAAAAATATATTAATCTTATCCATCCTAAAAGATATTATAAGCTTCTTCAGCTCTTCTCTTTAATGTTAGCACAAACTGAATATGTCAAGGACTAACAACAATTATATTGACAACAACTACCAACAATCTCCACCAATGACAACCATCAGTGTTGACATCAATGACAACAATGCCACCATTAGTGTTGACATGAATGACAAAAACTTCCAACAAACTCTATCCCTTTCCATTTCAACGAAGACTCAATCAACGCCTCTTGCACAAACTCTGAAATTATTTTGATTTCCTAACCCAATTTTAATCTTGTACTATTCTAATTTGTAATCTCTAATTGCATTCTTATTTGTATTTCCCTCCATTCAATTAAAAGAAAAAATACAAAATAAAATGGTGAGAAGAGGATATTTGATTTTATCCATCTTTAAAATATATATCAAAATCCAATATCAACAAAGAGAAAAATCATATAAGATCTTGATGGTTAGGTTTTGCATCATATGGTATCCATTTCTCTTAGTTATGAGCCGATGTCTTGTACCTAGATCAGCAAGAGTAACTTGATATCCCCCATTTGTGGACAGAGAGAAATGGGACCCACGATCATCTTCTTCTAACCACATCAAATCAAATGAGTGCCAAGTGGGGCCCTCACTAATAATAATTGCAATTGGAATTGCAAGCCATGTGCAATTGCATCATTCTCACCAACCACAATAACAAAGCATAGATGAGATGACGGAAGCACTTCATGTTTGGTGGACTCGCTAGTCTAGTATTCCTAAGCTTCTCCACCGAACCTTATTATTATTTTTGGTTCTTATAGGTTGTCTTAAAAGATAATAAATTGGAAACTATTTGATCCAAAAAGAATGTATTTTTTTTTTAAGGTAGCCATTTTCATAATGAAATATAATAGAAGAGACAATTTTTAACAAGCTCCTTTATAGAATATTAGATCTTGTTATTTTTGCTTTGTTAGTATATCATTTAATTTGATAAAAAAAATAAAAAATCTTATTTCAACTCTCTTTTAATTAAAATGGACCACATTCCAAATGATCACAAATCATAAAGATTGTTCTCTTTATTTTTTAAATTAAAGAAATGAAAATCAAATATTAAATAAATATTTTTATTTGTAACATCATAAATATATATAAAATAATCAATTAAAAAATATGATAAATATTGAAAAATATAATGAAATACATATTTAAAAAATCGTTAATTTATCATAATTAAAAAAATACAAAAATGGTTTTAAATATTTCACATATATTTCATTTTAATAAATAGAAAATATTGATAGTTTATTTTTATTTGTTTATTTATTCTACATAATTTCACCTATTGTTTCTATTTTAACAAAAATATATTAACTTTAATAATTAAAAAATTGATAATATACATTTTTTTTATTCATTTTAAATTGGCTCCATTTTTCTTTTAGTTCAAAATTTAAAGTTGTTTTTATTTTTAAAAATTCAAAATATTTACAATTAAAAGATGTTTTAAATATATTTGGAAAATTTAAGATGTTTTAATTTTTTTTAAATAATGAAAGGAAAAAATTGAAGGAGATTAGGGAAAATTTAATAATTTTTTATAGATAATTATAAAAATAGAATAAAATAAAAATTTAATCTTATTGTTGATTATGTATTGGGGGAAGAGTATCACAATATATTAATATATTTTAGAAGAGTGTCACAAACAATGCGTTGTTATTTATGTGAAAAAAAATTTATTCAAATTTAAGAATTATAGTTCAAATGTTTTATTAAGTAAGTTTATGCAACATATGTTTAAGATTCAATAATAAATAAAGAAACTTGAGAATGATATAGTCCACATTATCAAAGTGGATTAATGGAGCCTTGAGATAGTAGTCTAATATGAACAAAACTCATACAAATTCAATCAAATAAGCATTACAATACATCAAGGAAATGAGAGATAATATGATTAAAATATTAAATTAAAGACTGCAAAATTCCATAATCCATCAAATGGGTTATAATTGCTTCTAGACTAGATTATGTGATTTTGTTTTATCAATCTAATCTAGAAGCAGTTATGAGTGATTGAAAACTGTTGTGTTTGACAATGACTTAACAATAGTTTAATTTTCCTAATATTTAAGAAAAAGATCATTTCCATACAAAACGTACTTGTTCCCATCATATATGTATATATGTATATACATGTATATGTGTGCATGTATAAATGTATATACAAATATACATATACATACATATATAAATCTATATTTACATACCTATGCATATGTAAATATATGTATATGTATATATATATGTATGTATATTTATATATGTATGTATATCTATATATGTATATATGTATGCATGCATGCATGTATGTATGTATGGATGTATGGATCTATGGATGTTAACCAAGTCTATTGTATGGACATGACACTTCTAAATATAATTACTCACATTTATTTGAAATTAAATGATATTTGAGCATTTTTACCAATCATGTATGGTATGGATACGTGCATTGTCACAATATATGTATGTACATAAATGCATTATCACAATATATATGTATGTACATATATACATATATTCAACTTATTCCCAAAATGTACATAAATGTAAACCAATCAATGTTAACAATATATTTGTTTTATAGCTCAT
Organism: Sequoiadendron giganteum; assembly: GCA_007115665.2. NCBI lineage: Eukaryota > Viridiplantae > Streptophyta > Pinopsida > Cupressales > Cupressaceae > Sequoiadendron > Sequoiadendron giganteum. Next base: position 59,630,186 of record VCHN02000014.1, on the reverse strand, counting down.
TTTATTTGTCCCAAAAAGGTGGTGATTGAATAAAAGTCTTACAAGTATGAAAAAACATGATTTCCTTTTGACACAACTAATACACATTCCATGCTAATAAGATATGCAACATTTCATATAGTATTTTACACATATATTTAAAAAATAGAATTTAATAGTCCCATCCACATATGGTACAACCATCCATAATAATGATCCATGGATTCAAAAAAAAACTTATTTGTTAACAAAATGCATGCCCAATTGTCTCATCATATAATCAAATACAACCCTATTGTATTATATTTTTCAAATATAAAATCATCTTTAAAAATTCATGGACATGTGTACCATTGATCATACTCAAATGCCTAGCTACTAGTCATTTCCTCCTATAATGTCTACATGCAACACTTGAAGGTATACTACTTGCCAATGAAGCTATCAAAATAAGAAGACACAAAATAAACAATGCAAACCATATGAGCATTGAACCAAATCAATCAACTCTCAAATTTATTGGAAAACAATAAAAATCCAAGGCTTGCAAGCAACACAATTGATGGTGTAAGGCTCACAAATCAAGAGAAGATGACATAAATTTAAAATTTATTAAGAATTCAACTAGATAATTCACCTCATTAATATTACCAATTCAAATAGACATAACTTCCATTGAATCCTTTCATTTATCTCATTTGAATCCATCATAAATTTCATTTCATATCATGTTCTTTGTTTCTTCTCTTATTCTATACCTTACTAGTGGTAGTGGTGTAAGAAGAGAAGCAATAATAGAAGATTAACAAAAGAAAATTGAATATTCTTCTAGGTATTAAACTAGTTACCAATTTTTATTATATATTATTTATATCTTTTCTACATCATTTTAATGTTGTATCTAGTATGTCATTTTTTGTTATTTTGTATTGCCTTTTTGTTGTACATACAATATAAATGTTGTAGCCACTATACTGCAAGTGTATATATGATTTTTAGCTATATTGTAAGTTCTAATTTGGGCTTTGTAGTTATGCTATCAATTCCTATTTGGGCTTTGTGGTTATATTGTATATGCCTATTTCTTCTATAGCATGTAATTATTGTGCTGGTGTGTTGTAAGTGCATATATGGGGTTTTATTTCTACTATTAATGTATATATGTTTGTGTAGAGGAGGGGGACTGACTACTCAAGACTCCAGGTCATAAGAGAGTCTAGAACAATAGGCTACCCTGATCTACCCCAAGCTAATGAAATATTTTAGGAGAGTTCAAAGTTTAGAGGATGACAAGGAAGAGCAACCTAGTTGCTACTATCGTTCTACAAGCATGAATGTTTAGGAAGCCAGGTGAACAAGTTTTCAAAGTCTAAACTACAACTCAAGCAACTTACTACCAAATTCCACTATAGTGTGGGACATGGGCTTTAGTGCAGTGTTTTGATGTCTCAATGGTGCACTAGCATCCATATAGATAAAAAGTGCAAGGTATGGTCTAAAATACTAGAAAACCTACTAACAATCTAACTTGTGAGGTTTACTGTAGTAACATAAATGGAAAGTGACAAAATGGCATAATAGAAAAAAGAATACTTTAACTTAATATAATCTATGAATTGACAAAGAAGGGCAAGGAAAGTGCACCTTCCTACCCATGAGTTTATATCTTCAAGATATTTACCTCAAGGAGAAACTGCACACAAAAGATAGGAAAATGTTGGGTCTCTATTTAGAGGACTGCCTTAGTCAGTCCCCGCTTTGGTGTTTCCACCTCCATGGATAGCCAAATAGAAATGATTGAAGAAATATGATAAAAGAGAGTACATAAAAATAGAGATACCAAGTAATAAGAAAACACAATATGCTGCAATATCAATACGATAATGCAAAGTGGATGGGAAATGGAAAGATACCACCTTCTCAACCAAGCACACTCAAGGAAAATGGAGGAAGGAGTGAGCATGCAAGACATCAAAGATCAACATTGTCACAACAATAAAGAGAGTGAGCCAAAAACAAGCACAACTTGCATATTTAATGGAGGTGGTGGAGCTTGAAGGAGCTAAAAGTGAGTGTAGAAATGTGTAGATAGTGAGAATGATCAAGAGGAATGTGAAGATGATCAAGAAGCATGAAATAATGAATAAGATAGCCATTTGAAAGAAAAAGGAGGAAAATGAGTCATTTGAAGTTGGTCTGAAGGGTAGGAGATGTTACACTTCATGTCCAATGGAGGAGTGTAATGCCTCTATAGATTCCATAGGTGGGAATCACATCAAGATGGTAGTCCATCACGCAGACATCTACACATCATGCTAGCATCCTTGATAGAATATCCCCAACTAACACATAAAATAGCTACCAAGTGGACAGGGAAAGGTGGGAGAAATATACATTGCATTATTAGATTTAATTCTCTAAGGTAGGAGGTAGCCTAAACATAGAATTTTCCTTAGGGTACAATTTCATGCCATTACATTTTTCCCCCACTTTAGTGAGCATGAGTGTCAGTGAATGCACGGTAAAGTAGAGAGAAAGCTAAGGAATGTATACCTAAACCATCGAGGAAGTAAACCGCAATCTGGTGAACTCAATTGTATGATATATATGGCTCCACAAGTACTAGATATTATAGATATTTGAAAAAAAAGTGCCATTGATGCTCGGTCCTATGGAAGGTGAACGAAAGGATCTATAGGTGCTCGGTCCTATAGAGGATGATCAAAGGTTTTATAGGTGCTCATCCTACATAATGAAAAAAACTTCATAGGTTTTCGATCATGCAAAGGAGGAACCACAGGTGCTCGGTCCTGCAAGGCAAAATTTTAATCCATGTCCAAAAAATATGTTAGGAAAGAAAAAAGTCAAGCAAATAGATAGGCACTTGTATCTCGAAACAAGCAATTGAAGGAGAAGATTTCAAAGGGGTCCCTTGGGAACCCTTCAAAATAGAGGGGTCAACTCAAGGGATGCTTTGTTTGAAAAGTGATGACATTTTCATAAATGATCCTGTCATCAAAGAATCTTGTTGAAAGATTCTCTTTTGTCAAGGAAGTTTAAAAAAGAAGAACGGCCTCCTCGAATGCAAATTCTTAATTATTTTTTCTATGAATTCGATTTCAAAAGAAAATCTTGCTAAGGGGATCCTTTTTGAACGATTGGAATTTTGAAAAATCTAAATATTTTCAGCAAGGGATTCATTGGCCAGCAAATATACATTATTGAAAATCATAGAGGTAGCAACCCCCTTAGGATTGTGCGTGTGAACTGAAGGAGCATGTGGCATCCTAATTGAAGGACGATCATGCATAGATGTCATGACCCACGATACATGGCAATATGTAGAAGTGGAAATGTTTTCGTACACATGAGGGTCAACACATAGGAACCACAACATAAAGAATCAAGAAAAAAAGATAAAAAGATAAAAAACAAAGGAAAATCAAAGGTGAAGAATTCAAGAGATAGGGGGATTTGATAATTCAAGGTCAGAACTGCTCATAGATATAGATAGATAAATATAATATAATATACGTATGAACTGTCATCAATAACCTACTATATCAGATCATGAAAAGGGTACATGAAAACAAAAATAAATAAAAAATTGGGTCAGCATGGAAGGGAGGCCTAAATGCTCCCAACACTTTGCATCATCCCCAATTGTCAAAAATCAACGCACAACAAATAGAAGAATGATGTAGCATATAGAAGAAGTTTATGACACAATACACTCCTATATCCAAGAACCTATGAGGTTGACAAGGGTCCTCCAAAAGCACATAAAACAAACATGGGGGAAACATAACACACACACAAATCTAATCTATAGATAAAGAAGAGGTTCCCTCCTATTTCTCATCAACCGAGAGGTTTTTGATCACCCAATCTAGATTATTATAGGGAGAAGGTGGATAAGCCTGCAAGGGTAGGATAGCAAGGGGATCACCCTATGACTCTCCTATGACAAGAACCAAGGAAGAGGCCCCCTAGAGGTCTTATTTTCTCAACTCTAGTGAGGTATATTTCATCAATCTTACCAAAATTGATGACAAATCACTGATACATCATCCACTAAGTTGAACATGCACTTGATAAGAGTTCCATGTGTCAACTGAGTGGGTGAAGAAGAAGGTTCCCACGATCCACTACCAACCTCACCGAAAGACTCAAGGGTAGTAACAAGCTCGAGGGATGTTGAGGCTGCCTCTATCACAAGTATGGTGCAAGCCAAATAAAAACCCTCTCCCGAAGAAGGTGACCCCTTCTTCTAACCCCCATTAGAAGCAGGGTCATCCAAAAACTTACGCTTCATCAAAGGATGCAAGATCCCCATAGAAGAAGTGGAAGGCGAGAAGGAAGAGGACAAAATCATAGTGGATACCACTGAGGTATTTGACATATCCATGGGCTTAGAAAAAAATGGAATATCCGGAAGCGATATCAAGAGAGGAGGATCAACTGAGGGAGTAATGAAAACTTGCACCCTTTTAGTGTGAGATTCATTTGTGCTCACGGGGGGAATCAAAAGAAACATTGAAGTGATGGGAAGTGAAGTAGAAGGGGTAGAAGAGGGGGGTACAACAAGAGATACCAAAATAGGAGTTGTTGGCTCCTCTTTTTCCTTCCATGAGGTAGCCTTCTCAATAGACAAATCCTTTCTCTAGTGCTTACACTCATGCACAAGCTGATTTCTTAAGCTCACGAGAGTTGGAAGTTGCATCTTGAGGAGAAAAAGGCTCTTATTTTTCCATGGGAGTGTCCATCATAGCCATTGTCAATGGAGGGAGTGACTCCTGGGAAACATTAGGAGGAAGAGATGCAAGAAAAAAATCAACAATTTATGGAGAAGTAGACTCAAGAACCTCATAAGCAAGCCTCTTCCCATTCACCACCCTAGGGATAGGAGCATTAGGAGGTTGTGGAGGCCAAGGTGTGGGGGAAACTCCACAAGGAATCTTCCCCTTACCATAAATAATGTGGAGAAGCACCGTGGGTAACACAGGAAGGTAAAACACCTGATACTTGGCCTTTTGCTAGGTGGACACCATTAGACTCCCCAATAAATTATTTGTGGATTTGTTGAGCAAGGAATTCGATCAGAGATTGAAGGAACCAAAGAAGTGTGAGAGGTGGAAGTAGATGAAACAAGGAAAGAAGAGGAAGGATCCTAGGCGTGAGAAAAATTCCCCTTCCCCTTTTGAGAAGAGGAAGATGAAACCTATTGTTGCATCATCACAAAAGCCTTAACTAAAATAACATAAGGAGAAGGAGGGTAGGTAACATTCGGTGTTATGCCCCAATTCTTTTATTTAACATAACTATCGTATAATAGGTCTATCCTTGGAGGAAATAGACTAATAGGGGCAGGCCAAAAGTGATCTAATGAATAGGCCCCACGTGACACCAGGGGTTTATACCTAGTGTTGTGCGCAATGTGCATGAATCCCTCATGAGAGAACTTGAAACATTTATGGATCACCGAAGGGACTGTGTTCATGGAGACTAGCTATGGAATTCCTAGCTTCACTTTGAACAAGTAAAACTCTAGGATAATATCAAAAAAGGAATTCACAGTCTTGGGCCCTACCAGGACTGAAAGGGTCATATGACCAATGGGAGGGACAAAAATCCCATCATGCGTGCATATTGTGCTCTTAGATTCATCATACCCATCCTTCTGTAGAAATTTTATTAGCATAATCTCCTCTATGATAACTGTTACCTAATTTTACCTGATTAAAGCTATGTTTGTTTTACAGGGAAAAAAAAGGTATATTGTACTCTGCTATGTTAATCCATATCCATAAATAAGTTATTAAAGGACTGAAAATGTGTACAACTGAGGAAAGAGTAAAAAGTGTTTTCATAAAATTGTATTTTATTGATAGTTTCAAGTGTATAATATCCCACACGAGCCACAAGATTAACTCCAATGCAATACAAAAGGTAGACTATACATTTGATGAAAAGAATAGCATATAAAATGAAAAGGAATCCATCATTCCCTGGGTGGTGAGGATGGACATTGATTTGTTGCATCTTCAAATAGCTCCCAATTCATCTAGAAGATTGGTCCATTGCTCCTGAATGCCTGCAAGAGTTGAGGAAAGTTGGTGTTAGATCTCCAGATACTTTTTCTCATCATAAGATATTCAATTTCAACAAAAATATAATTTACTAGATCATAAGGAATTGAAGTGAGGTTTTGCAGTATCATTGAGTTCAGACCAACAAAGTAGAGGATCATCATCCATATTCATCAAATTTTGAGTTCATTGTTTTATCTAACATGTCTGTTTCTTGTGCAGGTATAGGTCAAATCTCTGTTACTATTTTTGTTTCATCTAATCACATCATGTGGAGTCAAATGGGATCCCACAAGGCTTGAACCCAACATTCTTTATTATTGTACTTTAAAGAGGCATAGAAAGTAATTTATCTCTGTATGTTTCACTTAATCAAGCACACATCATTTGTGATAGTGATTTATTAGTCACTATCATAAGTGACATGCACTTTTTTTAGCTAGTATGAAGGATGTATCAATGCAAGTGATTGAAATAGATTGCAAAGTATAGTATAAACATGTGTATCTAATAGTCATCATGTTATGAGACATCAAGAATCATTACGTACCATCAAGAGCTATCATGGGTATAGTGATGCAACTAGATAATTTAATGATCTTTGCATTTTAAATGAAGTAAATAGGTGAATGATAAGTCAATTGATAAGAGAAAATGTGAATCAAAGATAATGCCACTGTAATGCATATAAGAAAAAAGTGTTGTGCAGCATGTTTCTTTCTTACATTTTAATGAGAAATTTTCATTCATTCTTCATTCAAAGGACAAGCATGATTCAATAGGTGAGCATGATAAGTCATGTCATGGTCCTTAAAGCCATAGGGTGCATGAGAAATTTCTATTCTATGAATTTAAAAGGAAAATGAGTAAATAGGTAATAGATTTCCTATAGGTTCATACAAGCGAAGAACAAAAGCATATTTTTCAAGAACTATATTATAATTATTGAAAGCCTATAGCAAACGGAGTAAAGATAGTTTTCCAATGTAATTCTACTAGGGCAACATAATCCATGACAACTGGCATCAGAAGGTATCCTATATCAAAATATTAGGAACAAAAGCTTCTACCCAAGAGTAGCAACACTATTCTTACACTATAATAGTGGGCAATACTTCTACAAGAGATATAAAGAAAAATAAAAAATGCCATAGAAAATTATAAGTATATTGACCCCTTATGGCAAGCAGTTGCATGATACTATTGCATGACAAATATGATTTAGATATTAGGTAGCTAGAGTGAATAAGGGGCAGTCTTTTTATGAAAAGGTAAATGTTTAATGGGCATTGAATATATACATATGATAGACTTAAAACTCATAGATCTATCTAGTCAAGGGTAACAATATCAATGCAAATAAGTGCAGTGACAAAGCACAATTCACTATAAGGAGCATCCTCCATAATAATGCAAGTATAGTGCCAGTGACTAAAAGAGTTTAAGGATGACCATGGCATGTATGATCAAATTCTATCTATGAATGTAGAATACCATGCAAGAAAAACTTTTCAAATATTAAATGTACCCAAGGATACCCATGGAAGTCATCAAGCTTATGCAGAGGAGTTTTGTTATTTACAACAAGAAATGGAAGCATAATCATTTTAGAGTAATGAAGAACATGATAGGAGATACGGCATGAGGGGTAAGCTAAAACCCAAATATGCAAGTATTTTAAGGCTGCGACCATGATGCAAAATTATGGAGTCACAAGCTACATAGAGGGAAAATAGAGTTTTCGAGCCTTTGTGGCATGGACAAACTTTCAGAAAGAGTGGAAACAAGATACAGTCGTGGCCATTCACAAAGGAAAACAAACAAAGAACTTTTGATTTGCAGTTGGCTAAGAGTTGTTGTTTCAACTACCCTCCCTTTCATGAAATCTCAGTCATATTATAATTTTTCCCGACCTTATCAAGTAAAGGTTATTATGAAACTGTTGACTGCTACAAAAAATGAAGAAGCACATAACCAAAAATCAGAGCGGACATAGAATCTCAAAGGTTCTTTTTGTTTGCAAGAAATGTGGGACTCAGAAAAGCCAAGGAAAAAATGAAAGGTCGAGTATGTAGTTTTTCTATAGAAATGAGAAAAAATGCTGAACACAATTATTTTTATTATTTTCTGTGCAAAGAATGCTCGAGTTCAAGCAATGTTTTCTCCATGAAATACAATAAAACAACAGAATATACCTTTTGAAGGATTTTTCATAAGCTTTGTGTAAATTTTTTGCCAGAGAATGGGTGATGATGCCTCTAAAAGTTCAAAAATCTTCCATGGAAGACCTTCAAAAACCCTAGACTAGCGGCTAAAAGACTCTAGATTTTTGCAAGATAGAAAAATGAAATGCTTTGAGATATCTTTTGGTTAGTTTTGTTGCTAGGGTTTCTAACCCTAGCTTCGCCTATTTATCACTGAAGGAATTTTTTTCCTTTTATTTAAATTTTTTTGCAAAACTAATACCCTGTGCCTCTTTTTCCTTCGTAGTAAACTTTAAGTGCCACCTTGCATATGCTATTTGCATAAAAGTCTCAAAACTTATATCTTTTGCCTTGTTTTTTGCATGTGGGTTAACCCTTCCTTTTATTCTTTGCATTGATTATAAATGTAAAACACTTTAGTTAAGTTATGATTTATAAATCACTTAATTATAAGTACTATTTTAAGTGAAAAGTAAAATTATGATGGCTTGTAAATGTTTTGATCGACTTAGCTAAGATTTGTTGCTTTTGCAAACATGTGGAGAGAATCTAAGGGGAGTTAAGAATCAGTTTACAAACATGTGCCAAGCATATAGGGGTTTCTTTTGACCTAGTTGTGACTTTGGAGAGCATCTTGGAGCATTTTTTGCTTGCATTAATGTTTGACATAGTCAAACCTAACTTTTTCCACACATTGGAGCTCATTTGGAGGAGATCTAGTTGCTAGATTTTAGGATTTTTGGAGGCATATGAAAATGAAGTTTCTAGATCCTTTTTTGATGGAGTATTGTTGGGAGTTGGATATAGTCACTTGTGTGACTCATTTGCAAGCAGTTCTTACTTGTTCTTTTTCTGCTCTGTGACCTTTTTGAGTCCTTTGGAGAAAAGACAATGCTTTATGACTCACTATTTTGGACATGAATAATAGTGGAAACCTTGATTATCAATGATTTGGAGTTTTTCCTACTTGTTCTTTGCTTCATTGTGTGCACCCAAGTGATTTGATCAAATTATTTGTGAGCTATTGTTTATTTCATTATAAATTTGTCTCATGTTTAGCACCTTTATGCAAGAGATTGTTTATGCATGTCATAATCTATGTCAAAATTGCAAATAAATTCTAGTTGTGAAGTTGCCTTCCTCCTGAAATTTTTAGCATTAGGACCTCCTTGTGAAATATTTATGCAGAAACACACATGAGTAAGTCGTGCAATTTAAATTTTTGTCACTGTGAACAAGTGTTTATAATTTGAGATTTATGTTCAAGTTTAGTTTGGTGTATCACCTTAAAAGTAGTATTTCTAGTTTATGTACTCCTTCTTATCCCTTTTCCCAGTAAACCAATAGTTTTAGGTGACACCAGAGGAAGTCAGAATTCTCCGAAGGTTGACCTCTGTTTACAAGTTATCCACAGCTTTAGAGGTCTTCCCATGTTTCACTGGATTGTCAAATTTAATATTCAACAGGGTGCAAATCTAGGTGATAAATGTTTTTTGCATGCCCGAAGGGATTGTGAAATATTTCTCATTCCATTTTTATAGATTTTGTTTCTGCTATTTGGTGTGTACAATAGAAGTTTCAGCCTTTAGGAGGTATTTTCTTTACACACTTGGCGACTTTGGAAAGATTATTTGCCGATTTCAAGAAAACAAGGTGTTGATATGTTCTTTAACCCATCATATGATGAAGGTGTTTAAATAAATATCCGGTTCTAGTCAAAATACCTTTCCTACAAGAGGTTATAAACAAGTTTCATATTCCTGCCACCCACCCACCCAAGAAAAAACTCCATGGAAACTAGTGTATGTCCATAACCAACCTCAAGAATCTCATTTTATGCCAAATCAGCAATATCATTTTCCAAATCAGCTCCAAAATGATGAGAGACCGGAGATTGCAAATATCAAGAACATATTGCTTGATTGGACCAAGCAGTTGCAGGATATCGAAAGGAAACAAGAATTTGATTTGTAGCAAGAAGAATTAGCTTACCAAACTTATCTTCATGAGTTGCAGGTAAAGGCACAAATGAAGCAACATGAGGAGGATCATGCAAGGGAGGTGGAGGCACAAAATTTTGAAGAGGAAGCCTTCAGGTTTAAACTCTCAAGTTTCATACAAAGTAACCCTCTTGAATCCTTTAAAAAGGATTCTATTTCCAAAGTTATAAGTTTAAGAGCTCCTTCTTCATTTCTAGATTCTGGACATGTGCAGGATCAGCCCCCTATCTCCCATTTACAACCCTTTCAAATTCCCTTGCCAGTTGTATCTAGCATGGAAAACTATGATGAAATTTCTAAGTTGGAAGAGCATGTGTTTACAATCCCAAGCATCAAGGAGAAGCAAAAAAGTGCAAGGAGAGTGGATGGGGACCAAAAGGAAGAGTCGATCTTCACATCTAATGAGCTTCCTTATTTTGTTGATGAGGAATAATTTTTAGAAAAACTAGAAGACATCAAACAATCTGAGCAGTTGTTGGTTAATGACAATTAGTGTGACAATGGAGCTTTTCACCACAAAGAAGAGTATATAACTAAACCTGGCACCATTATTTAGGATATGAGCTTTGATATCTTTGAACATGTTATGGATGAAAAGGAAAATTTTGAGCTTTATGAAGAGGTGTGCACATAAATTATTGAGCAATTTTTTTTAATGTTGGTTAACAAGGAATCGAACCAGATTGAAGTAGTTGATAGTCATATTGAACTAGAACAACAGGTTCAAAAGTTCAAACAAGTGTTGGAGCAACATAAGGAATATGGTCATGATGGAGAGGAGTTCATTCTCTCAAGTCAGGAAATTTCTCATGAACTTGCTTAGCAAGGTCTTAGCTGGTTGGAGGAGCTTCCTTTCTGCTGTACAATAGAGCTTGAAGCTGATTTATTAGATGAAGGTTTGTTTCAAGAGGTTTCTTCATTGTTTGAGATTTTTACTTCCTTCATTGAAGAGGACAAGCCTGAGTTGGAGTGTGCTTCCTTGGGTGATGTTGATGATTTTGAACTTGAGTTAGCTATCCCTAAGAGCCTTCTGAGATTTGATAGCCTTGATGAGTTGTTAGCTACCTTAGTGGAAGAAGATTGTCCACTCACCATGGAGGAAGAATCAACATGGAAACTTATCATTCAAGGTGAAGGTAATGTTGTTGTTTCTAAGCTCTCAAATTATTTTCTTTATAATCAAAATCAGAAAATGAAGGGAACAACAAAGAATGAGCAAGTAGCCAACAATGGGAGTTCTGATTTCACTCTTTGTAGAGGATGTCCAATGAGGCATCTAACCAACATGAAGACCACTGAAGCACCAATAGACAAATTTGCACCCAAGCATGAAACTATGGCTAAAGATGACATCAAGGATGCATTTGTAGTTGAACAAGAGTATGTACAACTCACTTATCCTCATTTGAACAATAATACATATGATCAGTTTGATTAGGTAAATGGACTTGTTTCTCCCTTTCAAGGGGCAGTGCGTCATCTTGTTGAAATTTTTCCTCTGTCCCATCTTTGCTTAGCTCTCCTTAAGCATGCAAGTTATTGTATATTGAGAAGAAAGGGAAGCTACTTCAATCATACTATAAATGGTTTTGTTTAAGTAGTTTTTTTTGCTATTAGTGTAGGGTAGGTTTAGTTGCAGTTTCATTTCCCTAAGTGTTGTTCAACACAGTTAGGTAGTTTTCATTCTAAAGTTTTGGTGTCTGAATAAGTTTCCAAGGTGTCATTTACTAGTCTGATGAGTTGTAGTAATATTCAAGACTATTTTCAAGTCTTGTCAAGGTTTCTATTGACTCTATGCCCAATGGATAGGCTTCAAACAATTGGTCAACATGTTTAGCAGGCAAACATATAGCAAATGTCACCAAAAATGCTACCTGATTTTACCTAATTAAAGTTATTTTTTTTACAAGGCAAAACAAAGGTACATTCTACTCTGCTATGTTAATCCATATACATAAAGAAGTTATTAAAGGACTGCAAATGTGTACAAATAAGGAAAGAGTAAAAAGTGTTTGCATAAAACTATATTTTATTGATAGTTTCAAGTGTATAATATCCCACACAAGTCATGGGATTAAATCCAATGCAATATAAAAGGTAGACTATACATTTGATGAAAAGAAGAGCATATAAAAGGAAAAGGAATCCATCATTTCCTGGGTGGTGAGGATGGACGTTGATCTATTGCTTCTTCAGATAGATCCTGAGTCCTCCAGAAGGTTACTCCATTGCTCCTGAATACTTGCAAGAGTTGAGTAAAGTTGGTGTTAGAGCTCCAAATACTTTTTCTCATCATAAGCTATTCAATTTCATCAAAAATATAATGTACTATCATAAGGAATTGAAGTGAGGTTTTGTAGCATCATTGAGTTCAAACCAAAAAAGTAGAGGATCATCATCCATATTCATCAAATTATAAGTTCATTATTTTATCTACATGTTTACTTCTTGTGTAGGTATAGGTCAAATCTTTGTTACTATTTTTTTTCATCTGATCATAGCATGTGGAGTGAAATGGGCTCCCACAAAATTAAGAATGTCAAAAATAGTGAAAAGACAAGGCAAGGTGAACCTAAGGTTAGAGATCTAAAGAATACAAAGGAGGACAAGATACAACATATTTTCCAAGAGACTTGGAAAATTTTAAAGTTGGGGGGGGGTGTATGGTGTAGGGGCACCATTGAATAAGTTTTGTTCATTTAGGAAGTTAATGTGTAGGACTTGAAGTTTTGAGGTGATAGGAATAAATTAAGGTCATTTAGACCATTTGGTATGGTAATAAGTCATTTTTTTGGTTTATTGGTTTTTAGGTGGTCAAGAATTCAAAATGTGCAAAATGTTGAAAAATTGCAAAATTGTGCAAAATTGCAAGTTTGAAAAATGTTGTAAAAGGAAAATTAAGAAGACCAATGGTCATGATATTTGAAAGGGTAGTTTAGGAAGTTGAAATAGTTTTGTTTTCTTGGAAACTTCTTAAAAATCCATGTAGAACTCGAGAAGAAGTTGTTGAAGCACTTTTGGAGAATTACATTTCAATAGAACTCAATTTTCTGGTTTTCCTATAACTTGTTGTGACTGTACAGTCCATACAGTGTTCCATTGATTCAAATTTTTGGTGGATTGTATATTGGACTATTTATTCTTTCATTTGAATCTATTTTGAAGGTCTCTCATCAAAATTGGTGCTATTTATAGTCAATTTTCTAGGACTGGCCTAAACACACAAATTTAAGGTTTTGAAAGTCATAAAAATGGAATTTTGACCCATTCCTCTCACTATGGCCACTTTAATTTGAGGAATGGGTATGAATAATTAATAAATTAGTGTGGGAATTTTGTGAGAGTGCAGGGGAGTTCTAAAAGTATGTTGGGCATGAAGTCATAGGCTGGAAATTAGTGTTTTCCAAGAGAATTTGAATGGTTTTGACATGTCAAAGTAAGAAAATGATTGGATAAGCATTGGTTCTAGTTTGATTAAGAATATGAAGAGGTTTTTGGAATTTTTTGAGGTGGTGGCTGGTTTGTTTGAGGTTTGGGAATGTGATTTCCATGAAAACCCTAGTTTCTTGGATTGAAAAGAGGGTTTTGGGATTTGATGCTTTGTTGAATGAACTTATAACAAATGATTGTGGATTCTTTGGTTTTGAAACATATGTATTGCTGCCAAATTTAATTTTGAGTGAAAGGGAAAGTTTAAAGTAGAGTCCCTTTGTAAAATAGGCCTAATTTTGGGTCTAGTTAATGCAACATCAAGGTTGTGAAGAAATTGTTCCATAGAGGTTTGTTGTGTAGATGTGGTATGTTGAAAGGTGCCCTGATGGGTCCTTGAAATGGTTCAATTATTGGTCTGAAAGAATCTTATTGACTGGTAATACCCGATTGAATGAATTGGCAATGTTACAAGGAATCAGGCTGAATTGGTGAAAAGAGAAGAATTTGAGAATTGGGACTTGTGAATTGTTGTTGTTGGGTGATTTTGACTTGAGTTTTGTTATAGGACCTCCCCTGATTGCATCATGTATCAATGCAAGTGATCGAAATAGATTTCAAAGTACAATATAAACATGTGTATTTGATAGTCATGATGTTATGAGACAACAAGAGTCATTAAGTGCTATCAGGACCTATCATGGGTACAGTGATGCAGCTAGATACTTTAATGATATTTTCATTTTTTGAAGTAAATAGGTGCATGATAAGTCAATTGATAAGAGAAAATGTGAATCAAAGATAATGCAACTGTAATTCATATAAGAAACAGGTGTTGTGCATCATGTTTCTTTCTTGCATTTTAATGAGAAATTTGTATTTATTGTTCATTCAAAAGACAAGCATGATTCAATAGGTGAGAATGATAAGTCATGTCATGGTCAATAAAACCATAGGCTGCATGAGCAATTTCTATTCTATGAATTTAAAAGGAAAATGAGTAAACAAATAATAGATTCCTGTAGATTCATAAAAGTGAAGAACAAAAGCATGTTTTTCAAGAACTATCTTACAATTATTGAAAGCCTATAGAAAACTGAGTAAAGATATTTTTCCAATGTAATTCTACTGGGGCAACATAATCCATGACAACTAGCATCAGAAGGCAACCTATATCAAAATATTAGTGATAGAAGATTCTACCCAAGAGTAGCAACAATGTTTCTACACTATAACAGTGGGCAATACTTCTACAAGAGATATAAAGAAAAAGAAAAAATGCCATAGACAATCATAAGTACAGTGACCCCTTATGGAAGGTAGTGGCATGATGCTATTGCATGACAAATATGAGTTAGATCTTACGTATCCAGAGTGAATAAGGGGCAGTCTTTTTATGAAAAAGTAAATGTTCAGTGGGCATTGAATATCACAGATGATAGAATTAACACTCATAGCTCTATCCAGTCGAGGGTAACAATATCAATGGAAATAAGTGCAGTGACATACAACAATTCACTATAAGGAGCAACCTCCATAGTAATGCAATTACAATGCTAGTGACTAAAAGAGTTTAAGGATGAGCATGACATGTATGATCAAATTCTATCTATGAATGTAGAATACCACGTAAGAAAACCTTTTCAGATATTAAATGTACCTAAGGATACCCATGAAATCCATCAAGCTTATGTAGAGGAGTTTTTTAATTTTCAACAAGAAATGGAAGCATAATCAGTTTAGAGTAATGAAGAACATGACAGGAGATACAACATGAGGGGTAAGAAAAAACCCAAATATGCAAGTATTTTGAGGCCGTGACCATGATGAGAAATTATGGAGTCACAAGCTACACAGAGGGAAAAGAGAGTTTTGGAGCCTCTGTTGCATGAACAAACTTTTAGAAAGAGTGCAAACAAGATACAATCATGTCCATTAACAAAGGCAAACAAACAAAGCACTTTTGATTTACAATTGGTTGAGAGCTCTTGTTTTGATTGCCCGCCCTTTCATGAAATATCAGTCATATTATAATTTTTCCCAACCTTATCAAGTAAAGGTGATTATGACACTTTTGGCCGCTACAGAAAATAAAGAAGCACATAACCAAAACCTAGAGCGGCCATAGAATCTTAGAGGAACTTTTTATTTGCAATAAATGTGGGACTCAAAAAGCCAAGGACAAAAAAATAGAGCTCGAGTATGCAATTTTTTCTACAAAATGAGAAAAAATACTGAAGAGAATTATTTTTATTATTTTATGTGCAAAGAATGCTCGAGTTCAAGCAATTTTTTCTTTAGGAAATGCAATAAAACTATAGAATATGCCTTTTGAAGACTTACCATAAGCTTTTCGTGAATGTTTTTCCAGAGAATGGGTGATGATTCCTCTGTAAGTTTAGAAATCTGCCATGGAAGACCTTCAGAAACCATAGACTAGTAGCTAGAAGACCCTAGATTTTTGCAAGATAAAAAAATGAAATGCTTTGAGATATATTTTGGTCAGTTTTGTTGCTAGGGTTTCTAACCCTAGCTTCGCCTATTTATCACTGAAGGAATTTTTTTCCTTTTATTCAATTTTTTTTGTAAAACTAATTGCTCATGCCTCTTTTTTCTTCCTAGTGAACTTTAATTGCCACCTTGCATATGCTATTTGCATAAAAGTCTCAAAAATTATATCTTTTGCCTTGTTTTTTGCATGTGGGTCGACCCTTGCTTTTATTTTTTACATTGATTATAAATGTAAAACACTTTAGTTAAGTGATGATTTATAAATCACTTAATTATAAGTGTTATTTTAAGTGCAAAGTAAAATTATGATGGCTTGTAAATGTTTTGAATGACTTAGCTAAGATTTGTTGCTTTTGCAAACATGTGGAGAGCATCTATGGGGAGTTAAGAATCAATTTGCAAACATGTGCCAAGCATATAGGGGTTTGTTTTGAACCAGTTGTGACTTTGG
>VCHN02000014.1:59503322-59613423 GCA_007115665.2 Sequoiadendron giganteum | reverse complement strand
GTAATTAGACTAAATTCACAAATCGATAAAAAGACAAGACAAAATAAGACATAAAGTCATAAAACCAAATAAAAGTATTCCCAAAAACATGATCTTGTGGGATTGTTTGATTGTTTGATGTTTGACATAGCGTAATGTGAGGGATGACACATACTACAATAAGACTTGAGTCTAGTTTTGACTTGGTGACTATCTGTATAAGGAATGACAAAGCATGGTTTTAGAAAGACACGTGTCGTATAAGACGTTGGAGCCTGATGATGTTGATGCGACAAGCTAAAAGAGACTATGAAAATTTCGATGACATTTGTTAACAAGAAAGACATATCTTGCCAAGACATAGGTTGATCACTTTAACAATGTGTTTGATATTGACTTGATGATTATTTGAGATGTTGCCATGTTAGTGCATGACTTGTTTTGACTCATTGACTAATTAAAAGCATGTGTGTGTATTGATAGTGTATGACATGATATGATACCCTAAAGTACTGACCTAATGCGGCTAAAGACATGCATCTAAGTGTGTGATAGTGAATTGTGATAATGGTGCAGGACCACCCCATAGTTCACCTAGGAAAGTTGACTGGAAGGTCATGATTTGGCAATTTGTTTAGGCCAAATATAGCAATCTCTTCCTATTTCTTTGAGTTTGTGCCTTAGAGGCATTTGAGATCATGTATTGTGTTGCTAAAGGTCATGTTGACCATTTGATAGGTTGAGGTTTGGCTACAAGGATGGTTTAAGACCTTTGTAGACCTTTCTAGGTGTTAGATTCTCTAAAAAGTTTACAAATAAGGCTTAATGGAAGCCACAAGAGGCTAAGGGAGTAGTTAGGAATGAGATTAACTGAATTAGAGAACCTATATATGGTGTGCCTCTACTTGAACGTAAGGTTGGAAGTATTTGAGTTGGAGTAAAAGTTTTGAAATCAAGAAAATAGTGATTTTTAGTGTGAATTTCCTAGTTTTTGCTTTGAATTAGTGGGTGAATGGATTGATCATGGCCCTGTGAGATGTGTAGGATGTATTAAAATTGTCTTTCAAGCATTGTGTGGAATAGTAGATAGTTAGTTTGTTCGTTTCCAGCATTCTTTTGGTAGTTAGTTTGTTTCTTTTAGTTGTTGTTTTGACAAGCAGTCTGTGAAAAATGGAGGTTTAGTTCACCTTCCTACTATACATAGTGTATGGGCATTTGGGAATTGTGACTAGGCTCCATTACTATAAATAGGATAGGATTAGGAGTCTATAGAAGTTAGGATATCACTATGGAAGTCTTCTCCCAGGTGAGCCTTACAGTGTCTAGCTAGGAAAGACAAGAAGTGCAGAGCACTTGACTTGCAAGGGTGGCCATCTCCTAGAAAATCATGGTGTGGAGAGGGCAGGTATATGCCTTTCCAAGGAAAAGCAAGGATGAATAATCTCCATCAACCTGTTTGGTGAGAGGAATTATTAACAGTCTGTAGAGAAGACAGGAAAGACCTACAATAACCTAAGTTTTTGCTCATTTCCAGTTTGGGGTACTGTACGGACAGTGGAGGCTTAAGATCCCAAAAATAACTGAGAGGTGGGCATAGGCACTAAGAACCTCAAAGAAAGATTGGGTTTTCTTTGGATAACTTAGAATAACAAGCCTGATTTCTCGGAGATGGAGACCTAATTAGGGCTCATGGGCTAGTAGCCTTTTTAACCCTAAATGTGGGTTTGGTGAAAGCGATGGTCAAAGGAAGTAAGGGGGACTCTCTAGAACCATGTTGTGATGGTTTGAACCTATTAGAAGCATCTCCACACCCCTGCAAAAATAAAAATTAGTATTGGGAATAGGTTAGCCTTTAGGGTGGATTAAGGGCTAAGGGAAGAATTGAAAAGGAAGCACCAAGGTATACTTGGTTGGAAGTTTATGTATTGGTAGTGGGGTTGGAAAGGGGAACCAAGGGGGCCTAGTCATGTGGTAGGTCCTATAGGTTTAGGTGGTGAAGTGAGACACCATAGGGGTCTACCAAGGAAGACCTAGAGAAGGAATCATGAAGTGATTCCTCCAACCCTACCCTATCAGATTGGTATCAGAGAAAGTTAAAGATTTGGGATAGAATCTTGTATGTTAGACCTTGAATCTAGTGGTTCCACAACCATGGTGACAAAAATTGAGTTGGAAAATAAGGTCAAAGATCAGGAGGAAGACAATAGGAGATTGAGAGAAAGACTAGCTCAACTTTTGCAAGCATTGAGCAATGTGCAGATTAAGGCTGATGAGGTCAGTGATACATTGGAAGGCAGGGTACCAAAGAGTGAAGAGGTTTCAGAGGAAGACAAGACCCCTGAACTTGACCCTATTCTACAAGAGGAGCCTTTCTTGAAGGCATTGAAAGCTTTGAGTGGGAAAGAACTTGAAGGCATACCACTATTTAGTGGCAAATTGGAAGCTGATCTAGTCATGGATTGGATAGAAGGCATGGAAAACCATTTTGAGTGTGATGGATTCACTGAAGCACAAAAAGTGAAGGTGGCCAAATCAAGATTGAGAGGATCTGCCTTGACATGGTGGAAATTCATTCAAACAAAGAGGGAAAAAGAAGGCAAGAAGCGTATTTCAACTTGGAAGGGTATGGTTGCAAAAGTGAGAGAAGCATACATACCAGATGATTATGAGATTCAGTTAGATAAGAAGAGACAAAGCTTGATGCAAAGGGACCAAGATGTGAACACTTACACTGAGGATTTTCAAAAACTTTGTATGAGGTCCAATGTTTCAGAAGATGAAAGTCTCAAGGTGGCTAGGTATCTTAACGGCTTGAAGTGGAACATTCAAGAGGAGATGAATCTTCTAAGTCCCAAGATAGTACACCAATGTTACCAATTGGCTATTAAGATTGAGGAAAGAAGCAAGAGAAAACAAGACCAACCTTCTAAGAGTAGGGAAAAAGGTAGAGATGAAAGAGGACATAGAGGTGGCTACCAAGGTAGAGGAACTGAACAAAGAAACCAAGGAGAATCTAAACTCACAGAGCATGGAAGTGAAACACCTTCTAGAGGAGGTTATGGAATAGGTAGAGGATCTCAAGGAGGATCAAATAGAGGAAGAGGAGCAAGCAAAAGCAACTCATACTTTGCTAATATGAAGTGTTATCATTGTGGTCAAGTAGGACATCCAGCTTATAGGTGCCTGGAGAAAGCATCTTCATCAAATACTGAGAAGAGAGTGGCATATGCTCAAGAGGAAACCATGAGTACCAAATCACCAGAGGTCAGTCACATTGAATCAGAAATGAGGGAGAACCTAATGTTTAGGAGAGTTTTGATCAAACAACTGGTCAAGGAAGAGCCAAACCAAAGGAGAGATTTATTCAAGGTAAGGTGCAAAATCCTTGGAAAGGTGTGTAAGGTTATAGTGGACTTAGGGTCTACTGATAACATAATCTCAGAAGAGGCAGTAAGGAAGTTGAAATTGGAGAAGGTACCTCACACTAACCCTTACAAAGTAACATGGTTGAACAAAGGGCAAAGTGTTCTTGTCAATGAGAAAGCAACGATGAAGTTCTCCATTAGAGGCTACAAAGATAAGTTTTTGTGTGATGTGTTACCCATGGATGCATGTAATATTCTATTAGGAAGACCATGGAAGTATGACATAAGTGCCATGTATGATGGGAAAGAGAACACCATTTCTTTCAAAAAGGATGGGAAGACATTTAAATTATAGTCACTATCAAATGAGGAAGAAGGATAGTCAGAGACACCTAATGTCTTATTGAGCAATGGTAAAGAGTTCATTAACAACCTACATCAAGGGGGTGAAGGATATGTGGTCATGTTGTAACTTAAAGAAGAAGACAAGGCTAAGAAAATAGTCATACCGGAAGCAGTCTAGAAGTTGTTAGAACAGTTCAAAGATATAGTGACTAATGGAACACCAGCAACCTTACCTCCAAAGAGAGCCATTAGTCATCAGATTGAATTCATACCAGGATCTTCATTGCCAAATAAATCAGCCTACAAGCTTACAATGGATCAAAAACTAGAGGTAGCTATACAAGTACAGGAGTTATTGGATCAAGGATTGATTAGGAAGAGAATCAGCCCATGCATAGTACCAGTGGTCTTAGCAACCAAGAGAGGAGGCAAGTGGAGATTATGCACTGATTCTGGAGCTATAAATAGAATCACAATTAGGTATAGGCTCCCTATTCCTAGGATTGAGGACTTGATGGATTGTCTTGGAGGAGCTCAGTACTTTACCTAGTTGGATCTCAAAAGTGGATACCATCAGATCAGAATCAAGGATGGAGATGAGTGGAGGACAAAATTTAAGACAATTGATGGGTTGTATGAGTGGAGAGTTATGCCATTTGGCCTCTCTAATGCCCCTAGCACATTCATGAGGCTCATGAATGAAGTGCTCAAAAAATTTACAGGGATATTTGTGGTGGTATATCTTGATGATATACTCATCTTTAGCAAGACAACATAAGAACACCTAAATCATGTGGAGTTGGTTCTTAGAAGATTTCAAGAAGAGAAGTTAGCCATCAACCTAGAGAAATGTGAGTTCTTCAAATAGGAACTTGTGTATTTGGGGTTTGTAGTGTCCCAAGGATCATTGAAGATGGATCCAAGAAAAGTGGAAGCTATCCTAAATTGGCCTACACCAACCATAGGGACAGAGGTAAGAAGTTTTCATGGATTGGCTCAATTTTATAGAAAATTCATAAGGAACTTTAGTGGCATATGTGCACCAGTCCTAGACACAATCAAAGGTGGCTTAAAGACTAAGTTTAAGTGGACTCAAGAAGCTAAGAAAGGTTTTGAGAAACTAAAACAAGAAGTGGCAACTCAACCTATTCTTTTATTACCTAGCTTTGACAAGTTGTTTACTATGGAATGTGATGCCAGTGGAGTTGCAGTAGGAGGAGTGCTAAGTCAAGAAGACAAGCCTATAGATTTCTTTAGTGAAAAGATCAATGAAGCTAAGAAGAATTATTCTACCTATGACCTAGAACTTTATGCTTTAGTTCAGTCACTTAGGAAGTGGAGGAATTACCTTCTACCCAAGGAGTTTGTAGTCTTTACTAACAAGCAGGCACTTAGTTATATCAACACTCAAGAGAAGTTGAGCAATAGACATTTGAAATGGATGGAGTACATCCAAGATTTTACTTTCACCATCAAGCACAAGAAGGGACATTTGAACAAGGTAGAAAATGCACCAAGCAAGAGATATAGATCAAGAGCATTGGAATAGAGATTTTCAAGGATCTCTATGGGGAAGATGAAGACTTCTCGGAGGCCTACAATGTATGTTCTGACTTTGAGAATCACTTTCATAGTCAATACTCAGAGTATACATTGCAAAGTGTATTTTTATTCAAGGGAAATCAGCTATGTGTTCCAAAAGGATCAATGAGAGAGAACCTCATCCAAGAGAATCACAATGGTAGTCTTAGTGGACATTTTGGCATCAACAAAATAATGGAACTAGTGCAAAGGTTCTACTATTGGTCTAAGTTGTCAAGGGATGTCAGGAGGTATGTGGAGCAGTGTGTAGTGTGTATGAAAGCCAAGGGAGGAGCTAGTAATGAAGGTTTATATCAACCCCTACCCATTCCTAACAGACCATGGGAGTGTCTCAGCATGGAATTTGTGGTAGGACTCCCTAAGACTAAGACAGGGTTTGATAGTGTTTATGTGGTGGTGGATAGGTTCAGTAAGATGAGTCACTTTATCCCTTGAAAAACCACCCATGATGCTAGCTATATTGCTCACATTTTCTTCAAAGAAATTGTAAGGATCCATGGATTTCCATTGAGCATTGTCTCAGACAAGGATGTGAAGTTCATGAGTCACTTTTGGAAGACTCTATGGAGCAAATTAGGTACCAAACTATCTTTTGGATCAGCTTACCATCCTCAGACCGATGGAAAAATAGAGGTGATTAATAGGGTGTTAGGTAACCTTCTAAGATGCCTAACCAAAGAGTATGGACACACATGGGACATGGTGATATCACAAGCTGAGTATGCATATAATGACAGTGTGAACCAAACCACAGGGAAGAGTCCTTTTGAAATAGTGTATGGAATGCACCCAAGAGGTGTATGTGAGCTCAGGGATCTAGGAGCTATGGAGCATAGGAGTGGACATGTAGAGGATTTCTCTTAGACCATGAAGGAGATTTAGGAGCATGTGAAGAAGACAATCACCGAGGCTACTCAAAAGTTGAAAGATAAGGTGGATATGTCTAGAAAAGATTTACAATTTGCAGTAGGAGACTATGTCATGGTCCACCTCAACAAATCTAGATTGCAGAAGGGAACATCAACCAAATTGTAGATGAAAAGAGTGGGACCATGCAAGGTGTTAGCCAAATATGGGAAGAATGCATACAAGGTGGACTTACCTGCAGATTTAGGGATTTCACCAGTGTTCAATGTAGCTGATCTGATCAAATATAAGGGAACAGTCAATGACATGGATCATAATAGTAGGGATATCTTCAAGGATGTAAACAACATAGCCTTACCTACTCAAGAAAAGCTACAAGTAGAGAGCATCTTGGAGTCAAGGGTGAATAAGTCTACAAGGCATAGGGTATACATGGAGCATCTTATAAAATGGAAAAACAAACATGAATCTGAGGCTACATGGGTGGATGAAGCTCAGTTCAAGAAGCAAGGTATTGACCCATCTCTGATCTCTCCCCACATTCCTTAATGTTTGTATAGAGGGGGAGAATGGCGCAGGAGCACCCCATAGTTCACCTAGGAAAGTTGACTGGAAGGTCATGATTTGACAATTTGTTTAGGCCAAATGTAGCAATCTCTTTCTATTTCTTTGAGTTTGTGCCTTAGAGGCATTTAATATCATGTATTGTGTTGGTAAAGGTCATGTTGACCATTTGATAGGTTGAGGTTTGACTACAAGGATGGTTTAAGACCTTTGTAGACCTTTCTAGGTGTCAGATTCTCTAAAAAGTTTACAAATAAGGATTAATGGAAGCCACAAGCAGCTAAGGGAGTAGTTATGACCGAGCTTAACTGAATTAGAGAACCTATATATGGTGTGCCTCGACCTAAAAGTAAGGTTGGAAGTATTTGAGTTAGAGTAAAAGTTTTGAAATCAAGAAAACTGTGATTTTAGTGTGAATTTCCTGATTTTTACTTTGAATTAGTGGGTGAATGGATTGATCATGGCCCTGTGAGATGTGTAGGATGTAGTGCAATTTTATTTCAAGCATTGTGTGGAACAGTAGATAGTTAGTTTGTTCATTTCAAGCATTCTTTTGGTAGTTAGTTTTTTTCTTTTAGTTGTTGTTCTGACTAGCAGTCTGTGAAGAATGGAGGTTTAGTTCACATTCCCACTGTACATAGTGTACGGGCCTTTGGGAATTGTGACTAGGTTCCATGACTATAAATAGGATAGGATTAGGAGTCTTTAGAGGTCAGGATATCACTGTTGAAGTCTTCTCCTAGGTGAGCTTGACAGTGTCCGACTAAAAAAGACAAGAAGTGCAGAGCACTTGACTTGCAGGGGTGTCCATCTCCTGGCTAATAATAGCGTGGAAAGGGTAGGTATATGCCTTTGCAAGGCATAGCAAGGATGAAGAAGCTCCATCAACCTGTTTGGTGAGAGGAATTCTTAACAGTCTGCAAAGAAGATAGGAAAGACCTACAATAACCTAAGTTTTTGCTCATTTCCAATTTGGGGTACTGTACAGATAGTGGAGGCTTAAGATCCCAAAAATCATTGAGAGGTTGGTATAGGCACTAAGAACCTCAAAGAAATATTGGGTGTTCTTTGGAGAACTTAGAAGAACAAGCTTTATTTCTCGGAGATGGAGACCTAATTGTGGCTCATGGGCTAGTAGCCTTTTTAACCCTAAATGAGGGTTTAGTGAAAGCGATGGTCAAAGGAAGTAAGGGGGACTCTCTAGAACCATGTTGTGATGGTGTGAACCTATTAGAAGCATCTCCACACTCTTGCAAAGATAAAAATTATTATTGGGAATAGGTTAGCCTTTAGGGTGGATTAAGGGGTAAGGGAAGAATTGAAAAGGAAGCATGAAGGTTGACTTGGTTGGAAGATTATGTATTGGTAGTAGGGTTGGCAAGGAGAACCAGGGGAGCCTAGTCATGTGGTAGGTCCTATAGGTTTAGGTGGTGAAGTGAGACACCATAGGGGTCTATAAAGGAAGACCTATAGCAGGAATCATGAAGTGATTCCTCCAACCCTACCCTATCACTTTGGATAACTTTGTTGTATTATTTATGTTTTCATATTTATTTGTTCTTAATTGCTTGGTTGGGGTTTTAGTTTAATTGATTTAATATATTTAATCTTAAAAATATTAAATTCCTAATCACAAGTGTTATATTGTGTTGATACCATCACAACTTCTTTCTCTTTCTCTTTTTGTGGTTTTGATTGCATTATATTACATTCCACCATGAATGTAGGTGTAAAATCCAATGAACCCCAATCATCATCCAAAAACTTTTTCATTGATGAAGAACACTCTTCTTTATCTCGAGATTGTGGAAGTTCCACTTTTATAGTTGGTGTTAATATTCTTAGAGGATTTTGCATCCCTATGTCAGTTTGTAAGAAGTTTTTTAGATTTTGGATCAAATTTTATCATGTAAACCTTGTTGTTGTAAGTATATTTCATTAGATAGTGTAGTGTTGAAGGGACTCCATTCAAATAATGAATCCATGGTCTACCCAACAGAAGCTTGTATGAAATATCTTGGGGTATGACATGGATAGGAGTTTGTAACATAACTTTACCAACTTTAATAGGTAGTTCTATCACACCAAGAGGTTATTTTACCAAATTATCAAAACCATAGATAGACAAAGAATCTAGTTGAATTTTAGTCTTATTCACTCTAATTCTATCCAAAATGTTTACACTACAAACATTGATTCCCAAACCATTTTCAATGAGGGTATGCCTGATCCCAACCTTGTTACTAATACACAATATAATCAAAGAATCATTTTGTTTCTATGTTTATAATGGAGCTATTTCACTTTTGTGGAATACAATATCTATGAACCCCTAAACTTGCAATTGCACAAAAACAACAAAAAATTAAAGATGTTAGATCATATGCAAGCAAGAATGAAGGATTCCCCATGAAATCCATTTACTAAACCTTAAAATATGAAAATGAAGAACAAAGTATAAAAATGGAAATGAATCCTAATTAAGCAAGCAAACTTGTGATCTCGTGGGGGAATTGGTGCCAATTGATGTGTCAGAATTGGTCGTTTCCCAACTCCTAAATTGAAATGTTGATGTGTGTAGATTGATCAAATATCTTGAATGAGATTTGAGCATAACCTAGCTATGGAATTGTGAAAATGATGAATATGTGGAATGATGTGAACAAAAATGGATCTCAATGTCAAGAGAGTAACTTTGCATGAGATTTTGGATGTTGAATGAGGAGAGAAGCCTCCAATTTATAGATTTGAATTTTAAAGAGAGAGAAATATTTGGGAAATGTGGGACTAACTTTCACCCAATGGTTAAATGTCACTTGTCACCATGTGAATGGTTGATCGTTGTGCATATTTTGGCCAAAGTGCTAATAAATGCAATTAGGTGGAATTTGAAATTGAGGAAATGACATGTGAGGGGGAAAAAGGAATGAAATAAATGACACTTGGCTTAATGCATAAGGACATATAAGAGGAGTGAATGCTTTGTTGGAAGTACCCATCCACTTGGAATTTTTGAATTCAAACTTGAGGGAATGTTCCCTTTTTATGCCATGTGAGGGAAAATAGAGATTTAATAAATGAATCAAATCTATTTTCATGTGCAATTTGCATTCTCTAGAGGATTTTAGTGATGGGGATTAACTTAATCAAGATTTTGATTAATTTAATGAGAGATTAGTTGATTTGACAATTTTGACTTAAATTGATGAATTGAGTTAAATCAAAATTGAGAGGAAATGATTAATTAAATAAATGATTTTGATTTATTTAACTAAAAGGGGAAATGTTAGATTAAACTAAATAATGCTTTATTTATTTAATTTAATAAGAAGACTTTAGAGACTTTAATCAAATAAAATGATTTATTTAATTAAACAGAGAAATAAGGTTAATTAAATTAAATTGATTAATTTAATCAATGGAGGAGAAAGACATAATCAAATAAATAATGATTTACTAAATATTGAGACAAAAGATGATAAAAAGCTGAGAGTATGATTTAGGAGGAAATGTCGTTAATAATCAGGATCAAGTGTGCTGAATCGAATTGTACATTTTCCATGTCTATATTTGGCCCCTCTTTGAAGAAATGTACTTGTTGCATTGATTAAAAGAATAAATTACAATGATCAAAGTTCAAAATCTCTCAATTTTTTCAGATGCCCCATTGATCCCCTAGCAGAAGGATATTGCTGGTATATTAACCCCTCGAGAGATTAGATGAAAATTTTGATTTTTTGGATGATCTCGTGAAAAAAAGAGGACAAGGTGTCTGACAGGTTCAAAATGCCCCAGATTGCCAAAATGGGCAATATGGGTTCCCAGGGTTGGAATTCCCTTGGAAGAATGTCATTTAGAAGGAAAAATGAGGCAATACACTCCCGATGACTTTTTTGGTCTTAGATTTGATCAATGAAGGCCTAACGCGAAAGAAGACCAAACTTTAGGAAGTGGGGCAAAGTTCGTTTTGGATTTGGAGGTCATCTGAGCCCCCATTTAGGCATTATGATTTTAGCAACAGGAAGGCCATTTGGAACGGCATAGGGAGGAAGACACTTCGGGTGTCAGGCTCTGGAGTTCGGGTTGCCGAAGTCAGGAAGCTATCAGGGGACAAATGTGTGAAGCGGAAAAATGCAGGCGGAAATCTGGGGATGGAAGTCTGGAGGGAAATCCCTAGAGGTAGAATTATCAATTAGGAAAGCCAGAGGCGAACCAAAGGTTGAGGCCTGGAGGTTGAAAAGATGGTCAGGTTCGGCCGTTTGGAACCACAAAACTGTAACAAAATCTTGGAGATGGAATTGCGGAGTTTGGAGTCGGAACAACATTTGGATTTTATGAGAGTGTTTAAGATTTTATGCTCGGCAAAATGGGGACTAAGGTCTGGGAGTTGGAAAGACATCTCGGGATAGCTATTCGAGGCGACGAAAGTGATCTGGAATCTCGGACACAAAATTCTAGAGGTCAAGGTGCGGTGACAATTTAGACATTATATTTTCCTTCTGTAGGTTTGTGACGGAATTTGTAGAGTCGAGGTCTAGGTCCCGAAAAGACGGATGGAGTCCGCCGTTGATAACAGTGAAATAGACATGGAATTACGAAGATGGAAATCTGAACATCGAAGTTCGAGGTGAGCCAGGATAGTTGTTTTTTCTTTGCAATTTTGAATAGACTTCGTGCACCTGGGGTCAGAGTTCTGAAAGGGCACTTAAGGGAGGCCATTTGGAATGGCAGAGGCATAAAAAAACCCGAGAGGGGAAGTCTGGGAGCTGGGACCCAAGGTGAGTTTGGTCGCTACAAATTTCCTCCTAAGTTTGAATTTTAGGTAACTTCTATGGACAAGTCTGGGCCTAAGGAAGATGGTCACTTGTTCTGAAGAACAACGACCGAAATTTCTAGATCTAGAGGTAAATTTTGATGATTCTATGCGATGTTCATTGATTTTAACTATTGGGTTTTGAGGCATGGAAACTACACTACAAAGTTTTTGAATTCATTTTAGCCTTTAATTGAATTTAAGTTTAAATGATTTGAAAAAATAGAAAGCAGGGGCGATGGCAAACCTACCTTCAATCCCCAGAGAAGGATAATGCCAAATTCACGAAAAACAACAAAGCAAGGGTTCGGGCGTGGAGGTGGAAAATGTTGGGGCGACGCTGAGCTTTCAAAACTTCACTTTTTCATGTGAAAATGATAGGTGAAAACATGTTTATATAGCCCTAAATACAATTAATGTCACAATTAAATGCACCGTACGATGACAGGCAGAGTTGGTGAATTCAAATTTTCAAAGCGGTGGTAAGTGATCTAGAGTTCGGTTGCCAGGAAGACATTATGCCTTGGCCACAACAAGATTTGTGAGGAGTTAAATCGAATGGTGAACAAGAACCTGGGGTTTGAGGCTCAGAAGGACGTCGACCCACAGTCAGTTAGAATGGTGACATTCAAACGGAATTTCGGAGACAAAATTTTGGGATCCGAGTTCCAAAGTTCGAAAGGACGAAGGACGCCAGATATCAACAATGGCAAAGCCAGAGCGGAAACTTGAAGGGGGAAACCCAAAGGTCTGGACTCGAGAGGGGCCACAAACGTCATAAATAATGACAAATAAGGAAAACCTGAAAAAGGCCTAAGATTTAAAATTTTTCAATGGGGCCAAGTTTGGTCAGACTTAAAATGTGACTTGGAGAATATGTTGACCTTTTAGGGTGCAAAAAAGGGCACACAAAACAAGGTGAAACAAAAAGGACCCGACAAGAAAAAGAGGGAAGAGAGGGTCACCGTTCCGAATGGGGCATGTGTGCAATAGGCACAACACCTTAGAAATGGAAAAAAAATGAATTTTATGATTAACGTTGTAACGTAGATTTTCTTGAGATTGTTCTACAAACTGAATAAGATGATCAAATCTAACAAATAATATAAATAAAAGCAACAAAGAATGAGTAAATGAACATAAAAAAATATAAAAAAACAATTGAAAAGATCTCACCAAATATGCATCCACTCCTTCGAATTATCTCAATTGTCCTTCTCCATCTTGTTGTATCAGCATTCTTGCCCTAATATTTCCAGTATTGATGCAAGCATAACCTTGTTGAATGTCTAAGAAAAATATCGAAGATTAAGTTTCTTCTCAAAAGTATTGATTTCAGGAGGAGGAATAACGATAATGATAGACCATTTTATAGATTTTGGGTTTTCAAACGATCGGCTCAGATTCAAAGAGAGATCAATGGACAAGATTGATGAATGTCATGTGATGTGAGTTATGTTTCAGATAGAATGTGAGTTAGGAAAGACTGCAAGATAAAGACTAAATTAGAATGATAACTTAATCTTGTGTCAAGACTGTTCGAAAATAGAAAGAACAAGAGTTCTAGATTAAATAAACAATTTAATCTTTAGTTAAGAGTCTTCGAAAATAGAAGAAATAGACTTTAAATGTCAAAGATAAAGTTAGAACTCAAAGAATAAATAACTCAAATGAACATATGAGTTAATTAAAGAAATAAAGATAATTAATTAATAAAAGTTTTCATGCATATGAGTTAGAACCAGTTAACTGACTAGTTGTGACAGAGAGTCCTCTCACAGAGATGATTAGATATCGAACCTAAAGAGAACTGACGGATTAAAAATAGATCTCGAGTTAGAAGGTGAGTGAATTATTTAGATAATTGAATGACATAAGAATGTGACATAAATAATTAGTAATGAATTAAATGTTAATTTAATTCAACATTGGAAATTGACATGAATTTAAATTAAATAAATAAAGATAATTTATTTAATTTAACTGTTGAAAAGGTGGAATTGAATAATTAAATAATAAACATTTAATTATAGATAAAAGGGGGTTTAATTATGAATAATTAAATAACAAATATTTAATTAAGAAAGAAGAATTAATTAGCTAGCGACATAATTAAATAAACATGATTTATTTAATTAATCAAGGTTTAATAAAAGGAATTAATGAATTAGTGAATTAAAAAATTAATTAAAAGGGGTATTTAATTAATTGAAGAAATATGTGTTAGAAAGATAATTAAATAATAAAAATTATTTAATCATGACCATGGATAATAGAAAATTATGTCGAAAGTGGTGCTCCCAGGCCTGGACCAATTTTCGGTGTCTACAAACGTAATTGAAATAATGTCCTAATATGAACAGTGTAATATTCTAGAAATACACATACCAAAACAAAATTTATAGGAAGATCTAAGAAGTGTAGAATGATGTGTACTTGTCATAAAAAATTTGATCCGAGTGTTGTAGAAAGGATGGGTTGCTTAGGGGTGTATGGTCCTTGTAGGCCTTGTCTAAACTTTAAAACTTGATCTTGTAGCTCTATTTGCTCTCTATTTTTTTCCATGCAAACCTTTATATTCGGATTCAAACCTGCGATAAATTTACAAAATAGATGCGGGTTGGCTATATAGGATCTTTCCTCAATCAATCCCCCTTTTTTTTCTATTTCTTCCTCCATAATAGACAAATATTTGATAGAAAAAAATGTGTGTGCCCTAACCTGAAGTGTGTCTAAGGTTGTTATGAGCTAAAATGCAAAGAAACCCTACTCAAGTGTATTAAGGATAGATTCATATATGAAAATGACAAGATCTACCTTGGGAGAAGTCAACCATCCTTAGTAAATATGAAATGTAATGATATAGGTTGATTTAGGCTACAAATAGGATGAATATTGAAGATGATAACACTAGGAAACAAGTTATTTGGTTGAATTAAATGACCAAATGCATCTCTAAAATCTAGAATCCAACATTCTCTTCTATTAGCATCAACATTCAATCATAACATAAGGCTTGATCAAAATGTATAAACGAGCTTGAAAACTTGTAGATTAAGTGTGGTATAATAATCTCTTGATTATCTTTTCTTTTCTTACTTCTTTCTAGTTTGAAATGGTGAAAATACTAGGTATTATTAGGAATTTCTCTAACTTCTTGAGGATTAGATCTCGAAAGGCAACATTTAAAATTTAAAATTTGAATATTAAAATGCCAACACCAAAGGGACCCATATGATATGCCAAAGGGAATATGGGTCCTGGCTTTATTTCCTAGGACACAAATTATCAGGAGCAAAGAATTAATTGGTTGCACTTGTTCAATGCTTGATTTTTTTTCAAAAAAGATAAAATAGGCCTCATAATGCAAAATTTAGGAGATTAGGGCCTAGTTGGGAGGTATTTAAAATGCATGAATGCAAAGGTCACTAAATCGGTCCAAACTAAGCATGAAATTGTACTGTCACCTACAAGGGATTGCAATTCCCTATGCTACGATGCACTTGATCATCAATCTTAAAATATTCATTTTAATCATGCAAGTTTATCACAATGGGAGGTTTAATGACAAAGTTATTTTTATTTTCTTATTTTATTCATTTTTTTGGTTGAGATATGTAAGGTTCAATGTCATGTTTTGGTGAAAGTTTTAATTCATTTTTTTTTTTGCATAGGTGTTTTATCATCAAGTAATGCTTTTCTCTTTTCTTCCAACTAACGAGAAATAACACAACAACTATGCCTATTCTCTTTAGAATTTTTGTTTCTTCTTATTCAATTTCCAACTTCAGAAGGGGTAATAGTGGGTTTCTCAAACATTCGTCTATTTTTTCCCTTAGGGGAGAAAGGGAAGGGACCATTGAGGGTTGGTAAAATATTTTCTCTTTAGGTCTATAATTTTATTTTCTTTTGATGGCACAAAGGTAATATTTTGATTATCTCTTGGTCTCTTGTATGATATAGGTGGAGGAACTCTAGCATAAATACCTTTTGAATTTGGAAGAGAATTTTCTCTGGGCATGGGTTCATCCACAACTTGTAGGATGTGAGGAAAAACCATAGCCTCATCATTCTTATGAATATTGCTAAGAGACAATTCTATTATGCACTTTGACTTAAATTTTTGATATGGCCTGGAAAAGAAGTCTTTAGAGGTTTAATTGGTTTCATGGGTTGAGGCCAAAAATAGTCTAAGGAAAATTTTCCATGAGAAAACAAAGGATTAAACCCACAATGATGCACTGTACATATTTAATTTTCAAGTGGGAACTTTATGCACTTGTGGATAATCGATGGGATGAAATTCATGAAGAATATCCAAGGATAACCTAGCTTCATATGAAATTGATCTAATTTCAGGATGATAGATAATGATGTATCTAATTGTTTCAGTCCAACTTTAGAAGGAAGAGTGATTAAACCTATCATACGGAAATAAAAGCCATCATTATTTTTAACCACACTTTCGATTGGTCATAAGAGTGTTGATAAATCTGCACATAAAATAATTCTTAGAGATCATAATCTCTACACACCTAATATCAATGGGTATTCAATTTGTATATTTATCATTGATACATCTAGTGATATAGAGAGGACCCTCTTGCACATGTATAGATGTATCAATTAGTGTGAAATTTATGTCAGGTAACAAAGTGGTTTCGCCCTTATGAGGTTGAACATATATTAAAGAAACCATGTTGTCTATACCCTCCCTATCATCATTCACATCATCATTCTTATCACCATTCTTATCATCAGAAGCTTGCACAAAATTGGATATATGATCTGGCATTAGATTCATAAACATTTGTAAGTTTTGATTTGGTAGGAAAATTAATTTGTTTCCTTTATCATTAACATCATCTAGTTGGATCTGATTAAAATTGATGAGGTCTTAAAATTATTGTTTAATATGTATGCATCATTCCATATCATGTCCATGTGTATGATGATATTGATAAAAGGATCTTGGGTTGAAGTTTGGAGATAATAGTTTTCTTGTATCCACAAGTTTAATTAGGGGTAATTGGATTAATTTCTTGCTTGAAAGTTGTAATATGATTGAGTGAAGGGAATCACCTTCAATTGGGTAAATTATCTATCTCTTGGCCTAAATTGATAGGGATATAAACTTATGGATATGACTTGTGGCTCATTGTGGTTGGTTTTTTGAGGTGTGCTTATCTTGATAAGGTTATTTTTTTATTTTTGAATGTTGATAGTTGTTTTGAGGTATGGATTTAGATTTTTGAGTATGAGTAAATGCAGATTCTTCTTCATACTGACTAACCAAATTATGATAGTCATGAAGATTTGAACACAAGTGTGTAAAGGATGGATATCTCATCAACAAGATCTTATCCCTAATGCCAAGTTGCAAATTTCTTATGAACATTCTTTGAACATCGAAATCAAGAAGAGTGTAAATTATTTGTCAGCTGAGCAACTAATATCACCCTATAAAGTCTAGTACCTTTTCATTCTTTCATTATTTTCACCTTACTAAATTAGTTAATGTAATTCGTGAACCTATGTTTTCTTGGAAATGTTATATTATTGTGTAGTGTAGAAAAAAGTATCCCTTGCTTAATTTGGGAATGATTAATGATGAATTGGACTTGATATCACCTTGGTCTAGTGTTGTGAGGTATTTTATACATCCACATTAAGTCTTGGGCCCTTTTAAAGCTAGATTAACTTAACTTTACATTAATTTAATGTTGTAAATTGTGTTTATTTACAACTTCATATTTAATTTAGGCGGCTTGTAAACCAAAGTGGACCAAACCTAATGTTGTAATGTGTTTTACACATTTACATGGGATTTAGGACCCTTCTAAGATAAATAGACCCAATTTTGCCTTAATTTAGTGTTGTAAAGTGTATTTATTTACAATTTCACATTGGATTTTCAGCTCCTTTTCATTTATGACCTTTTAATAGGCCCCTATGACCTCATATTATGTATCTAAAGATATATTTCAATCAAAAACCTGACAAGATTAACATATAAGCTTAAATTATTGACTCCTTGACACTTTAGGACTAAAAATAGCTCCTATGAGACCCATTCACCACCTTGGGTGAATGATTCCCATCTAGGTGGGACTTGTTGATGTTGATTTCACTCGCAAAAATTAGGAAAATAAAAATCTTCATAGACAAACAATAAAGAAACCTACCCTTCTTGAAAGATATGGAGTAAGACAATATCAATGAGAAATTTGCCTAAACATTACCAAAATATTGACTCAGTTCAATCCCAAGTCTTCAATAATTAGGTTATGATTGTACTAGGCTCACTTCAGGGTATGATGTGAATTTTTTGTTAATCTCAAATGGAATATGTTGTTTAAAATCATATATATCATACACTGAGTTTTCAATTTTTATCTTAAGAAAAGTATCATGAAATCAAAAGATTCAAAATTATATTTCATGAACATCAAAAATTTCATTTTCTATCACATAAGTAGATTTAGCTTTAAGAATTTAAAAAAATCAATATAAAATGAAAGATTTTTGATAAATTTTCATCCATTAATCTATTTTTGAAACATTTTCAAAATTTAAGCATCTATTCTAAAATAAAGCAAAAAAAAATACTAAAAATTAAAATTTCTCCTGATTATTCTCCACTCATGTCCCAAATAATTAATTAAATCAAGAAAACCTCTTTATACTTCACCAGATTGCTTCATAGGTACATATAAAACAATGCAAGCTTTTAAAGAGGATTTTTTTGGCATATGGCTTCAGGCATTGTCATTGATGGAAACCTATGTCATTGATCTGGTTCGCACTTCAGTATTTTTCCATACCAGGAGACAAAGTGAACTGGGTATTCGACTGAAGTTGAGTCTGTCAATCCATTTGCATTATCAGTTTAGGTTGTGGATCTCAGGTAAGGTCATTGGGTATTTGGAATATCTTATTCTTGAGTTTTGTGCTATTGCATCAATTGGTGTATGAGTTAGGGGATCCGGTTGACTGATTTTATGTTTAACAATGCTAGAAGGCAAACTAAATGAATGTGATATGTTGCAGATGTTCGAGGC
This sequence comes from Sequoiadendron giganteum, assembly GCA_007115665.2. Lineage (NCBI taxonomy): Eukaryota > Viridiplantae > Streptophyta > Pinopsida > Cupressales > Cupressaceae > Sequoiadendron > Sequoiadendron giganteum. Next base: position 59,594,827 of record VCHN02000014.1, on the reverse strand, counting down.
AAAATTGTTTGATGTATTTTTGGGTTGAGGATTTTTTTTTGGGTCCTCACTATGTTGCGGCTAACTTTGGATGGTGCACATTGAGAATAATTTGTGGATTTAGCCGACGACTGGAAAATATTTTATGTTTTATTGAAGCCAACATATGGTTGATAAAATATTTTGTTGTGGATATATAAGTGATCATTTATATCTTTTTTGTATGCGATTTAATTGTGTGAAATATGATGTGAAATTTAGAAGGATAGTAGAGCAATTATGCATAGTTTCACTTGTGCATAAAAGGATTTTTTGATGTGAGTGAAAGAAGACAAAGCAGAAGAGCAGAATCAAACAAGTAGGTCAAGAATGAGACTGATGAGGTTAACTGGAGCTGTAATCTGGCATTAGCATATTCTACTTTCTCAGTTCAAATCTTTTGGATGTAATCCAAAACTTATGTAAGACAGTGATTCTTCATTTTGTATCTAAGCAGTGAGCTCTAGGTAGTGCGCCTGAATGCAACTGCATTCCCCATTTGTAAAACACTTGTATTTGAGTACTCAAATTATGGATTGACCTCCGTTGTGGTTTTTCCCCTAATAGGGCTAACACAAAAAAATCATTGTGTTATGGTGTTGTGGATGATTGATTTATGTGCTTGCATCTTTATTTTGGTTTAATGTTGTAAGTGGTTTAAAGATCAGATTAATAAAGTTAAATTTTTTAGAACATTGATTCAGCCCCCCTCTTAGTGTTCCCTAATTCCAATAATTGGTATCAAAGCCTATTTCCTCAAAAGAATTTTAATAGCTTGAGGTGGATATTAGAATTTAATGGACTCTGGTAGTCTTCATCAATAGTTTTTGGTGGCACTTGATGATCTTGATCAGTCCAAAGAAGAAGTCTGGGAATTGAAAGAAAATCTTGAGGATGTTAAGAAATTCATTCAGACATTGAAGGATCAGAGTATTAAGTCCAAGGAGAAGATAAAACATCTATGTGATCGGATTAATAAAAAAGAGAGAAAAATAATGGATGATGTTCACCTAAATCAAACCTTGAAGGAAATAACTGAAGAATGTGAAAAGATTTCCAGTGAAAATGCTACCCTAAAGCATGAGATGGAATCTATGGTGATGAAGTTGACTAAGGAGATTGAAGAAGGAAAGAAGAATGAGGATATTCTTGCTTAGTCCTTAAAATAAAGATCTGATGAATGCAACAAAATTAATGGAGGGTTCATTCAGTTGGACATTGAACTGCAACAATCAAGAAAAAATTAAGAGGATCTTGAAAGATAGATTGTTATTCTCAAGGATGAACTTGCTACTGTAAATGAATACAAGGAGAAGTTCAAGATTAGCTCAGTTAAGCTTGATGAGCTGACTCAAGGTCAGAATAATGGAAATAACAAGCAAGGTCTTGGATATGAGAAAGCAGAAAGTTCCAAATCCGGACAAAGGAATTTCAAGCAAGGAAATCAGATGAACAAAGAAAAAAGGCATCTGGCAAAACAACCTAATGCTCAAAAGTTCAATGGATATTATTTTTCTTGCAATAAATTTAGTCATATGGTTGCTCAATGTAATCAAGTGATCCATCATTCTTCGATCAATGTTTCAATTGCAATAAGTTTGGTCATAAGTCAATTGAATGTAGAAATATGTCAAACAACTCTGTTAGTAGAAGGAATGTTAAATATTATACCTATGGAAGATTTGGGAATATTGCTAACTAGTGCAGATCAAGAATAAATCAATGGAATGACTAGTCTGGAGAAGGAAATGTTGTGTGTTACAATTGCAACAAATATGGTCACATTACAAGATTCCGCATAAAGAAAAATATGGATAGAAGGGGTTCGACATACAAAGGCAGAAATATGCAGGAAGCTGATAAAGGAAAAGGGAAAGTGATTTTGGATGTAATATGAGATCAAATGAAGAAGAAATGGGTGAAGAAGAGTCCCTCTATTGCAGGAAATGAGCTAGCACTAGATCTTGCTTATGGTTATTCCTATGGGAATTGATTTCAGGCCATTGGCCTAGGGGGAGTTTTTCAAGAAAATCCCTTTTCCCCCAATCCGTAGTTGGTGCTAGAATGTGGCAGATTGTTAACAACTGTATTAATGATTTACAAATGCATTGGAAGCAATTGTAGGTCCATAGAATATTTTTTCTCTCGCTGACTAAGAAAATAGGGTATCCAGAACATCTAGGGAAAAATCATTTAATACAACCAAAAGTTAGGTGTGCAAGTTATAAAAAGAAAGTTGGAACCCTCATTTACCACTTTATATCAAAAAAAAGAAAAAGGAGAGCACTCTGCAAAAAAATTTCAAAAGAGTGAAGATAATTCAATGGTGAAACCCTAATCTATCAGGCACTTCAGTTGTATGGAGAAATTTCCATTTAATTTGGTGTGCGGTTGAAGAATTTTTTTGATAGAGACAAGACATGACTGTAGATGGTAAAATGGAACAAATCAAAGGAATGATAAAACTAAATGAGTATAGCTATGAGAAGGTTAGAGATGTAAGAAACATGTTGCTCGATGAATTGAAATGGTTGAAAGAAGAAAAATACAAAAGATTGGATATTTGGAGTGAATTCCCCTATTTCAAGAACGTAGAATTTGTTAAGTTTATTCTAGACAGATTGAATGATGATATTCTAACTTTAGATAAACCCTACCATATCTCAAAAGAAGTGATTGGAACTATAAATAGGTTATGCAAAGTTGGGGATGTACCGAGAAAGAAGTCAATCTAAAATAAAAAATTAAAAACCCTAACTAGAGTAATTGGAGATCAAAGGGCATTAAAAATCTCAAAAATTAGAGATTTAGTGACAAGGTACATTGTGCATGGAGTATCTTACATAATATTTTTCAAAAATAGAGAAGCTGCAACTTTGGTAGGTGTCATTTACATTTCACACAAGATGATAATGGAAGATCGATATTTTGACCTTTGTGGATTATTGAAAGATCAACTGATGGAGAACGCACAATTAACAAAGATGACATATTACCCTTTCATATTTGGTGCTTTGGTTATATGTCTTGTGACCTATTTTTTGAATTTATTACTATTGAACAACAACATAATATGGGAAGAGAGTGAACTAGTTTGCAACAAAATTTACATACACTCTAACAATTTGGAAAACTATGATCAAGTATATGAAATTTTCTTGAAAAAAATTCTAGGAAAGTTTGGCTCAATTGGTATTCTCATTCTAGTAAGGGAACTTGAAGTTAGTTCTTCCTTCAGTGAGATGGAGAGAAAGAAGAAAAGAGAAAAATAAATTATTGTATGTAATCCTCCAACATGCAAGACTCCAAGAGGTGAAGGGAAAGGAAAAGAACAAGCGATTGTAGATATACCAGATGAGGAATCTAATAAGGGAACTAAGGACATCCAAAGAAAAGAAATAGAAACAACCAAACCAAAACAAGAAAAGGAAATGACAAAAGAAAGTGAAGAAGAAGGTGATTTAACCAAAGAAGAGCTACTACAACTTATTCATGAGGAAGATGGAATGCAGAAAATCACAAACATATGGTCTATCAAACCTTCATATGAACATGACATGATTTTGAACATAATAAATTCTCATATTATGCACAACCATATTAAATTAGAGAGTTTACATAATATGTTTCCAAAAGAGATGATTTAATGTATCAAGGAAATCATGGACTCTGAGTCTCAAAACAAGGAAAAAGAAGTGATTCTACACCAGAAAGAAGAAGTATAGATTATCACTCACCAAGCGAAAAAGGCATATGAATCAGCTAAGGCAATGCATAAACACAAAAAACATCATCTACAACTATTGTCTTTGATGGCCTCATGCAATCAACAAGTACAAATAAAATTTGGAACAAATTGAAACAAAATTGAACAACATTGGACAAGACTTTAACATTTTCAGGATCAAGATGGTGAAATTAAGAAAAATATACAATAATTACAGAGAGAGCATAAAAATTTTAAAAACACAAGAAATAGGATTGTTGACACCTTTTGGAAAGTGAAGGACATAACATCATGCAAACTGGAATAGCTAATTGAGATATTGAGGAAAGGAGAGATATTAGAAGAAGCCATCACCATTCCAGAATCCCTCATCAAGATTATTAACCGAAAATATGAAAACAAAAACATGATCATAATCACCAAGAATGCAGTAGAAGCATGGAAGAATTTTCTTCCAAAGATGAAGGAGAAATACAAAATAATCTTCTAACACAAGTAGCAGCTGTATTTCTTAAAAAAAAATCAACTAGTTTCTGAATAAGTAAGTTTTTGGTTACACTTCAAATGGGAATACTGTAGGAATTTTTTTTTGGTTTCTCATTGATGTCAAAGGGGGAGAGAGAGCACTAAAAAATGACTTATCAAATTCAGGGGGAGTTGTGTCAACTATGACATTTTGAAGTCTTGAAGGATTATAGTATGATGGTTCCGAAACTTAGTCATTTTTTCACTAAGTGTTGGCATCAATGCCAAAGGGGGAGAATGTTGGCATATGGGATTTTTTTTGTCATTGATGGCAACCTAAGTCATTGATCTAGTCCACACTTTAGTATTTTTCCATATCGAGAGATAGAGTGAAGAACAGGGTATCCGACTGAAGTTGAGTCTATCAATCCATTTGCATTATCAGTTCAGGTTGTGTGTCTCAAGGAAGGTCATTAGGTATCTGGAATATCTTATTCTCGAGTTTTGTGTCATCACATCAATTCGTGTATGAGTTAGGAGATTTGGTTGACTATTTTGTTTTTTAATAGTGCTAGAAGGCTGACTAAGTTAATGTCGCATGTTGTGGATGTTTAAGGCGAAATGGTTTGAAGTATTTTTGGGTTGAGGATTTTGTTTTGGGTCCTCACTATGTTGTGGCTGACTTTGGATGGTGCATTGAAAATCATTTTTGGATTGAGCCGATGGTTGGAAAATATTTTATGTTTTACTGAAGCTGACATATGGTTGATTAAATATTTTGTTGCAAATATATATAAGTGATAATTTATATCATTTTGGTATGCGAATTAAGTGTATGAAATATAATGTGAAATTGAAAAGGATAGTAGAGTGATTATGCATAGTTTCAATTGTGCATAAAAGGATTTGTGATGTGAATGAAAGAAGACAGAGCAAAAGAGTAGAATCAAACAAGTAGGTCAAGAATGTGACTGATGATCTTAACTGGAACTATAATATGGAATTATTAGATGCTAATTTATCAGTTCAAATATTTTGGATGTAATCCAAAACTTTTATAAGACATCGAGTCTTATTTTTCATATCCGAGTAGTGAGCTCTAGGTAGTGCGCCTGAATGCATGTGTATTTCCCATTTGTACAACACTTATCTTTGAGTACTCAAATTATGGATTGGCATCCACTGTGGTTTTTCCCCTAATAGTGTTTCCATGTAAAAATCCTTGTGTTATGGTGTTGTGGATGATTTCTTTATGTTCTTGTATCTTTCTTTTGGTTAAATGTTGTAAGTGGTTTAAAGATCAGATTAATAAAGTTAAATTTTGTAGAACACTGATTTACCCCCCTCTTAGTGTTCCGTGATTCCAAAAGGTTTTAATTTGAACACTGAGTAGGTTATGTATGCACCCTTAAATGGCACAACATATAGTCTTTTTCAACTAAACTAACAAAACCAGCTACAAAAGATTCATGATATAGGTAGCTATCAAATTGGCTCTGATATTTATCAATTTATACATGCATACAAGTTTTTAAACCAAAATGATTCAAAAAAAGAAAAAAACTTAGAGAAGTTTTGGCTCTTTCGACATCCACAAATTATGAGCTTAACATTACAAAAAAAATCCTCTGGCCTTTTATACAACATGAGGAAAAAATAGGATAATACAAATACACGAGAGAGAATCCAAGGGACCAATCATATCAAGGCATGTGGAAGGTAGTAATTGACCAGGAAATTACAATTGAAGTCAATGAAGATCAACTCCAATTACTCATTTAAGCTCTTGATGTTTTAATATTTTATTATTAGGGTTCCTTCTTGGAACCAGACCAATTTTCTTATTTGAGTGTAAGAAATTCCCATACATTTAGAATGATCTAGTGGAAATTCAATTCCTACACTCTAGGTTCATTCTCAATTTGAACATTCCAAGAATAAATAACTCCCGAAATGAGTACACTTTTTTTCCGCATGGTTAAACTCTAGAGTTTTGAGTTCCCAATATCTGGCACTTCCTTGCAACAAACTTTGTTCCAACATGAGCCTCTAAAGTGTATCATTGAACCTCGTAACACCATCATATCCATTTGCAAACATGATTTTCCTAACTGTCCATACCCGAACTTTACATCACAATCTATATTTCTTGTAATCACAAATTTCACACATTAAATCCCTTAGAAAAAAAACACTTATAAACATCTCATGTAAATAAAACCATTATTCAAATGTTATAACATAAATTTCTCGTAAAGAAAACACTTTTCAAACACATTATAAATTATTGCATGATTATCTTCTAAATATACCAGATTACTAGACCATCAAACTCATTATATAGTAACAAAATCTCAAAATTCTACTTTACATCGCAACCCAATACCTGATACCCGGTATTCAACTTTACCCATAACTTCCACAGACTTTGATTTTACCAGACTTCCATCTCTCTTGGGTTTCAAACATCAAACTAAAATGCTTAAATCATATCCTTATGACCTTTTCCACCTTTCAAAAATTCCCGGTTCCCACTATCTAATACTTAGAACACTTTATTACGAAGTACTCTTTAATTAAATATTTCTTCACCTTTTTTCACTTCTGGTGATCTTCCAACTAGCTAGCTTGTACCATAAGAGTTAAAAAATAATAATTTATTGGGTCCCCAAGCCTTATGATCTTGGAGCATTTTGTGAGACCACACAACAAGACTCACTCACCTAGGATGGCAAATGAGTCTCATTTGGCCTATTTTTAAGGTTCTGAGCGAGAAAAGTGAGTTTTTAGTTCAAATTTCTTCCATGTTGGCCTTGGGGATCCAATTAACGGAAATTTGATTGGATTTCCTTTATAAATTATCTCTCAAATAATTATTTCTTTGTACATTCATGTCATCAAGATAGCATTCAAGATCATTTTTAAGGCATTCACATGTAGAATTCTTCATCAATTGTTGCAACCATTCAAGATCCATCAGCATGTCAAGCATATAAAGCAACAAGCATGTAATTGAGCTAGTGTTGTGATGTAGCATTGAAGATCCAAGACCAAGCATTGTTACATTCCTATTGTCAAAGATCAAGATCTACATCCTTCATGGCCATTTCATGTTGAGTTGCAGATCTACAAGAAATCATTTGCAACACATCATTCAAGGTATCATTTTTCATGTTTCATATCCTACGTTTCATGTTTCATGTCCTTATTTCATTGTTTCATCATTTTGTTTAATTACCTAAGATGGGTTTGACCAAGGAAAACCCCCATTTCATGACAATCAACACTTTTTCTCTCTTTCTTTGTGTGATTACATATCTAGGTGATTTGAAGAATTGAAGATCATTAAATATTAGGCTACAAGATTATTAGAGTTGTCTCCCCATATGCAAGGTCATAATCTTCACTAAAAGATCATATACAGTCCTAAAATTAGGGTTTCAAATCCAAAAACCTAGAGAAGCAGAAAGAAAAAATTGAGAGGTGTAGATCAAAACTTTGAATTTCAAAAAAATCCAAACTAGACACTATAGGTTTTTTTTAAAGATCTTTATAGACATAGATACCCATTTTCCCAAAACTCGCTCTTGTGTAGAAATCTAGAACTGGGACTGATTCACCCATAATGGTGAACGAGTCCCAATAGGTCAAAAATCTAGGTTTCTCATAATTTCAGAGTTGTTTCCAATCATCATCAAGTTTCCAGGTGAACACTTTCTATTCTATAATTTTCTATTGCATTTAATCCATCTTTCTAGATCATTTAGAGTTAGTTTGCATTCAATTAGGCTTTTGCATTTCATTCTCTTTTCCAAGTTTAAAATTGGTGGTGAACCCCTCATTAGAAAGCATTCAACCTTTAGGACCACCCTCTTGCAATATTGCAATATCCTTTGCATTGGAATCTCAAGGGTTTGTTCTTGAGTGAAAGGTGTGAAGATTGCCTCCATCCTTTTAGGTCCAAAACCCTAGAAGTGAAAGAGAGAAGCCACCAATTTTCTTCTTTTCAAATTGCATCAATAAGTTCATTGGATGAATGAATAGAGTTATTTGACAATGATCAAAATCATTCCAATGCCATGTCTTTCAATGACCTAGGAAATGTTGGAATGATGGATGCACAAGTGTCGTTGATGAAGCTGCAATACAATCTTCAATGGAGGACCTTTGCCAGGAAGAAATATTCAACCACAAATAAAGTATGATAATGACATTCAAAATAGAGATTCTATTATGATCTATCAGATTGATAGATAGATGGATATTTTACAAAGAGTACATATGCCTGATTACAAGGCAAGTGCTAAACCTAGAATGAAAAGGATGTTGCCAAGTGTTCAAATCACACTTCATGTGACAACAAGAAACCCTAACCAACTACCTAGGGAATGATAACAAGATGGAGATAAGTTCTAGAAAAGACAACTCATCTTCTAGAAGGGAATCTTATCCCAACAACTTTATTAAATGATTAAATGCAACTTAGGACTAATATGATTAAATAAAACCTAAGTTAACTAATGCTAGTGTAATAGTTAATTAATTAAACTAACACCCCCCCATAAATGCAACTTAGGGAGGAAATGAAAAATGCAATGATAATGCATGATGATGATGGGTCCCGATTGATGGCTATTTTGGGTACCCAAGTACAAATGCAATGCAAACTAAACTAACTGGGGTAAAGGAGAAAACCTAGCGGGAACAAAACTCCTCCCCAAAATAGAATGCAAAGAGAAACTAAGTGATGAAAGATGGAGGACTCCATAGGACCCCCCAAGTACACCATCCATCACAAAGATACATGAAAGAACCCCCCTGGAAAAGAGGAAGAAATAGACCACAGACCCCCCAAAATGAAGTAGCTCCAAAATAACTGAAGAAACTACATCTCCTAAAAGAAGTGCAAGGGAAGAGGCCGAATGAAAGCAATCTTTGAAGGTGAAGTAGGTGTAGCCCAAGATGTCTCCACAGAAGTAGGTGTGACCTCAACAAATGAAGAAGTCAAAGTGAGTGAAGACTGAATAGGAACCTCCAAAGATGGATGATCAATTGGATCCTACTACACTGAAATGGAAGAAACCACATTTGTAGTCATAGAATTATCAACAACTACAACAGTAGGTGGAGGAGATGGAAAGGATGACTCAAGAATAGGATCTGAAGTGAGAACTCCAATGTTCAAGAAGCCAAATTTCTCCTCTGAATGATGATTCACACTAGAAGTGTGATGAACAGTTGTAGGAACAAAAACACCATCAGTAGAAAATTTGCAAAGGAATACAACCGAGATGAGTGATCCACCACCCCAGTAGCAATAACCGCTCTACTCTCCAAGTCTCTGATGATAACCAAATCAGGTGTGAATTCCACAGACCCCCCATTGCCTCCATGTGTGATTTGATAGATAGAAAGAAGGTTGTTCGTCAAATGAGGAACACACAAGAAATCCTAAAAAGTGTTGTCCCCAAAACTAATAGACCCCTTCCCTATAACACTCATGTATGTATTGTTTCCCATCAAAATAGGAGACATTGTGTGAGACTCAAAGGAAGTGAAAATAGATTGTGTAGAAGCCATATGATGAGATGCTCCTGAATCTAGAAGCCATCTCCCTGATCCAAGACTCAAAGAAGCACAAAGAGCATGTCCCTTCATATATGATGAAGTATGCAAACCAGTTGTGCCCCTGTCATGCTGTACTGAAGAAGAAGAAGAAGAAGAAGAAAAAGGGGAAGGAGATGATGCAGACATTCTAGAAGGCAAATCAATCTAATGTTTCTGAAGAAGATTCTTCAGCTCATCATTGTCCTTCTTGTAGCAATTATGTTATGCATGTCCTTCTCTCTTGCAATATGCACATGGGACCTTCTCCTTTCTAAATGATTTCCCCTTAGAAGAGGATGATGAATCTGAGGAATCCTTCTACTGCTCATAAGATTTGGAATCCTTTTGTTTTTGTTTCATTCCTTTTCCTGTAGAAGCCTTCTGATCTCTGAGCTCCTGTGATGCAATAAGTGCCTGTGATGAAGAGGGCTTCAACTTGCCCATATTGGCCAACTTGGCCTACTCTCGAGTGAGAGAAGATGCAAAATAATCAAAAGAAGGCATAGTAAATCTAGTACCAAGTGCATCCCTAGTAGCATAAAAGGTAGAAACAAAAACTGAATAATCTGGTCCAAGCTTAGGAAGAATGGACAATATCAATTGAGAGTCTTCTTTCTGAACACCACACTATGACAACTGCAATCTAAGAGACTTGAATTTGGTGAAAAACTCTTAGATGCTATCAAAATCCCTAGGATTTAAGCCAATAAACTCATTCTCTAACTGAAACCCTCTCATAGTATCTTGCTTCCCAAACAAAGACTGCAAATTAGTCCAAACCGCATGGGGTGTAGTGCAAGACTCAATATGAAAAAGAAGGTCAGAAGAAAGAGAAAGACATAATGTACCATAAGCTTCATCACATCTATTATACCACTTTCTCTTTTCAGCAACACCTGTAGGTTCAATTTCTGTGCCCATGGTTACCCTCTCCAACCTTTTATGTTTCAAGTGAATCTCCATTTGTTTTTTCCAACCAAAATAGTTGAATGGAGTAAGGGGTGCAATATTATGTGTATCCATGACATAAAACAACAATATATACTCTCAAATAAAAAAACAATGAATTTAGTCTATAGGAAACAGGTTTTCTAGCAAAAAACGTTTATTTCTAATTTGATTTCTAGAAAATCTACTCATTGTTTGTAGACAAAAATAAAAACTCAGAAATATTTTGATGCTAGAAATAAAACCTAGAAATCGTTTTTTGATCCAACAAGCAAAAGATGAAAAATTAATTTTTTTTTAACCTTCAGCCAGGAGAAAATTAACACTTGACACTTTTTCAACTATGATTTTCTCTAGATCTGTGTAAGATATGCAAAATCTAAAAGATACCCAGTTCAAATTTTGATGCTGGCTACAAAATCGAGAATTCATTTTTCCTGCAAATGAGTAAAATCTGGATTTTTGAAGCAAATATGATGACGACTCCAATAAAAAATGGCTTGCAACAAACCCTTGCTTACCAAAGAATCTCACTAGCCAAACTTTCTTGATCCTGGGATGAACCTTCACTGGAATAGCTTTGATACCATGTTGGAATGATGGATGCAGAGGTGTCCTTGATGAAGTTGCAATACAATCTTCAATGGAGGACCTTTGCCAAGAAGAAATATTCAACCACAAAGAAAGTATGATAATGACATTCAAAATAGAGATTCTATTATGATCTATTAGATTGATAGATAGATGAATATTTTACAAAGAGTACATATGCTTGGTTATATAGGCAAGTGCTAAACCTAGAATGAAAAGGATGTTGTCAAGTGTTCAAATCACACTTCATGTGACAACAAGAAACCCTAACCAACTACCTAGGGAATGATAATAAGATGGAGATAAGTTTTAGAAAAGACAACTCATCTTCTAGAAGGAAATCTTATCTCAACAACTTTATTAAATGATTAAATGCAACTTAGGACTAATATGATTAATTAAAACCTAAGTTAACTTATGCTAGTGTAATAATTAATTAATTACACTAACAGGAAAGAGTGTAGCTGAGAGCTTTTCTTCAAAAATGAAATCACTACACAATTCCATAAAATCTACTATATGACTATTGGAACCTCCCTTACTATTTTATTTCTCAAATTATGGTATTTTTAATATTTTGTGACATGGGTATTTTCAAAATTTCAAGTGACAATGGACTCATTTTGACATATTGTAATGGTTTTCCATTTTTTTTTTGGTTCAATATGGAGATTTTTTGTTGAAGTGAGATTATATTTTGCAAAATTTGATTGATGATCGAATCATTTCTTGACATGTTTTGAGGATGTAGTGAATATGGTGGGATTATGTAAGTGCTTGGTGGAATACTATGTTGCAAGTTTATAAGAGACGATGAATATTGAGGTATCACATGTGATGTCATGAAACTATAAGGGTGTCCACTTGAAAGCACTAAACTTGCAGTTATGCCATTTTTTGGATGTATCGTTGAAGCTACAATTGGTAATATGTATGTAGGAATAGAGGGTATAGTTGTGGGGAGAGATATTTGAATTCCAACCTAGCTTTGAGTGAATCCAAAATCTTGAGCACAACTAGCCATCACAAGAATTTTGAAATCCAATAAATGGGCTAGGTTGTGGCACTCTCAAATCTTGCAAATGTGAGATGCCCATTTTGAAAATTTTGCCTCTGCATTTTCAGAAGTGCACCTGATGAATCTATCCAAGTTACCCACTTTAGAGGCTTGTAATTTGAAGTCTGTTGATTTTCATGTAAAACTCATTTTCAAACATATTCAATTGACATATGTGAGTAGGCATCTCAATTTTCAGCTTCTCATAATAAGTTTTGATAGGGTTTCAAAAAGTGAACCTGGAGGGTTTTGACATTGTTCTGCTGTTTGCAAATTGTCAGTATTGTGAAACAGCTTCCTGTTTGAGCTTGAATTTCATAACCAGTTGGCTGTCATGTTAGAATGAATGATGTTCTATATTTTCCATATCAAAATGTGTTCGTATATCAGTTCATGAAGTCTCATGGGCTGATTTGTTATTTTTAACATATCAAAGCCAAACACAGTTTGTTCAGTTTTTCATCTACATTTCCTGAAAACCTTTCAGGGTGGTCAACTTTGACACCTAATATATTTTGATCAGTGATGATTCAAGCCATCTCTTTTTGCACACATGTTTAGTGTACCAAGATGATCTACTGTGTCTGGTGGCAGCTCACCAGGAGTTGATTTGGTAGTTTTACAAAATGGTGATTTGGTGAGTTCAAATTGGTTTTGAACAAGCTTTTGTTGTAGAAAGTTCAACTGAGCAACTTTGACACTTAATAAATTTTGCCTCATTATTTTTTTCTCTGAGACAATAGTTGAAATGCATTCTTGGGTCATATGTCTATATTTATCCTCAATTTTAGGGTCTCAAGATGAGTTCAAATGGATTAATTAATTATTTTATGATAACGATAGGGCCAAAAGTGGTGTTCCGAAAATTCTCAAATTCTGCAATTCTAGGGACAACCCATTTTTTATCTTGGCTTGAAAGCTCTACATTTTCATTTTCATCAAGATTGAAGGTCATATGATACATTATTTTAATGTATTTCGATCCTGGCTAACACGTCCTAGGACTAGTTTACAAAGGAGGTACCTGAATTTTAATGGTTGGGAGAACTTAGAGAAAATGGGTTTTCTCTAAATAATTGATTATGGGTGGACGTAAAAAATCTTGGGGTCAAGTGTCCTAATTTGCCCACAATAATTTTTCTCTATTTGCGACGCAACTAAAATTAAAAATTCATTATTTTCTAATGTTTGAAGTTGCTAATGTTTAAAATATTTTATATATTTTAAATGTTATTCAAATGATATTTAGGGGAATAAAGAATTTTTAGGGCAATGTCAAATATTTGGTAACATTATTGAAACTTTATAAAGTTTAATACTTTATAAAAGAAGTCTTCTGGCACAAGTTAAATTTTAGGGCAGCTGCGAGGTGTGGGAGGAGAGTGTTGGGAGGATAAGTTTTGATCTACAAGTTTCATTTGCAATGAATATTGAAGCACTTCCCTCTCCATTGAGGTGCTCACAGATTTCAGTCAGATTTGAGAAGATAGTTTTGGATAAGAAGCTCTATTCACGTTTTTTGTTTTGAGGCAGATTTTTGACGCTATATGCTTGTTGAAAATGGTGTTTTTCACCTCCCAAACGAGGCCTAAACTTATCCAAATATGTTGGGAATGTTTTCACCATTGTTTTGGCCATTTTTCACGTGCGTGCAACCATTTAAACACCCTTGCATTCAAAAAAATGACCCAATGTTTTCACCATTTTTGAGCAACTTGCATTGCAGGAAAATGTATATAAAGATGAGGGGCACCATTCATCAAGGCACACATTTTTCTTGTTTGAGAATCCCAGATATTGTAATCTAATGGAAAGCAATTGGAGGTGCACCAGAATAAATTATTGATAAGACTTAAAAAACATTCAATCAAATGCTTCTAGTAGGAAATACCGTGGCTACACGATATGTTTGAAATGGATTTATTGAGACAGCCCTCAAAAAATTTAAAACAAATGCAATCTCGATGGAGAGGCCCGCACACATTATAGCAAAGAGGAGGCTCGCACTAGTGATGATAAGGAAAACAAATGAGTCTAAGAGGAGGTTCGATGGTGTGAATGGTGACCAAGTGCAAAGCTCGGGAGCTCGCAAAAACAACAAATTAGGACCAACCTCGTTGACCTCGTGGGATTTTGGTGACACCATCAAATTTCTTACGAGGTGTGCGAGAATGCACAGGGGGAGCCCATTTTAATTTTTTCAAAAGTTACATAGTTTGTGATTGAAAATTGGGTAGGCTCAGTGCAAATTTTTTAAATGGTAAAATATTGCCCAACGAGGTAGAATGTCAAATATTTCAAATGTGAAATATTTTAGTGATGTCCAGGGATAAATTTTATTTTTCCCAAGTAATTGGAAAGTGAATAAAATATTCACTATTTGAGAATATTTTATGCTGGGGTGTGGAATTCTTTATTTTCCTAGAGGAGTATATTAAATGAGTAAAGATAGGAAATATGCCTCGTGCATATTTAAATGTTGTCATTTGAATGGAAAATGTGAATGGAGGTGGAGTATTTTTATCCACGAGGGTGAGAATATTTTAATATTTTCATTAGACAAAGTGAATTTAAATATTCACCATGGGTATCATGTAAATAAAATTTTACATTCATTTCATACTTGGGGGCATAAACAAAGTGAATTTAATATTCATTTTATTTACTTTATGATTAAATTTTCTGTGTTGGGCTGAAAAGTGAATTTATTCATTTTGTAACCAAAGGTTATTATTTGCTAAAGTATTGCTGCAGCAAGTAAAAAGAAACATAAACGAAATTTTGCACGGGAAGAAGGATATTTTCCAGTTGGATGAATTTGGAGATTCTCCACATGGGCATGCTTTCAATTACTGAGCAATCATGAGAAAAAATAGTTGGAAGGAATAAGTTTTTTGCTGCAAAGGAAGAAGAGATATTCTTTTCAGTTTGATCAACAGTGAATGAAGCTTCCAAATGGCATTTCTAAATCAAATTTAAGGCTCCTCCTACTTGCTTCTCTTTTTCTATATCTTCTATTATTCTCTCATTGTAAAGGGTTCTAAGTTTTTGTATTGGGCTAGATAGATAGAGAATTGTAATTTCGGAGTCATTTCTTAAGTCTGTAAGATGTAATTATCTGAATTCATGTGTAAATACACCCATTTTTTGCAATTAACATCATGAAGGTGTTTCCACATTCATGAATTTCTTCAGATTGTCTCCATATTTGTATACTTGTATTCATGTAAATTCAATAATACAAAGTTTCTTTGAGTTTATCGTCTCAAATTGAATGAGGTTGTTTTGTCTGTTCATTGTTTTATTTCAAGGAAATGGTTAAAATGCTTTGAGCAAATGATTGTGAATCTAGGTGTGCATATGAGATTTGATAAGGAGAATCTGATTGATAATAAGAGAGGAATTGTTGGTGCAAGACACTAAAATTTGACGCAAAGCATTAACAATTCAATCCACTGGTTGAAGTCTGTTTGCTAGGAATTCATTTTATGTGTTTGATTTCATGGCCCAGAATTGACACTGATCTATTTTTTAGTTTTGTGCATCCCAAGAATAGTTTATAATTGTAAAATCATTCTAATCTTACTATTTGGTTGGTTGTGTGTCCTACTTTCCAATCGCTTAGAGAGGGTTGATTTAATAAGAATTTAGCCAAGTTTGAAGTTGTCAATGCTTCCCTTAGTGTATTTTCATTGACAATTATTTGCTTTATAAAGCAATGTCAGTGTATGAGTGAATTAAGTTTTGGGCATTGTATAGGTTTACCCACCTTGGTCCTACAAAGTCAGAACTGTAGGAGAGGTCAGTCTTTGATTGAATCTTGTCAGTTGGCCACTAGCCTTTGTGGTTCTTTAATATAGAGGTTGGCTACATCTTAGAGAATTACAAATCCTAGCTGGGTTGTATTTAAAAACACCAATAGAATGGTGACTCTACAATGAATGAATTCAGAATTTTTGGTTGCAGACGGTCTTGTTATAGAGTCATTAAAGTGTTGAATTATTTTTGTAACGAGAAGTTGCACATTATTGAACTATTTTCCCATCTGAGTCACCAAAAAAATGACGACTCTGTTGGGGAGAATTAAAGAATTTTTTTATTTCACAATCTAGCCTTAAAAGTCATTGCATAGAGTAAAATAATCTGTCATTATGATTTTAGTTCAAAGTTTGAAAGATTTCAACTATGGAGAAGAATTTGTTGTACTAAACCTAAACAGTTTTGTAATATGTGGTGCTCTACTAGTGGAAAGGAAAACAAAAAGAAGTTTATATGTAAAGGAATTTCATATTGCTTGAAGTTCAGTCCTCTGCGAAAAGAGGTGGCCACTCTATTAATAGAACTTGTTGAAAATTTGAAGAAATTTTTAAATCTAAAAATATTACCAGTCAAGAAGACAATTTGCAGTAGCTGAAAATTTCTAGGTATTCCTCATTCTTGGTTTTCAAGAAACTTGTGTATGAAAACCATATTTGAACTTCTTAGAAGAAACTTTGTTTCCCTATTGAGTGAGTTAGCACTGATAAAAGGGAAGAATAGTAAATTCAAGTTTGCACACTTCCATTTGTGGACCTGTTGAATGTAATTGCAGTTCCATTGAAAGAATTATGTTTAGTGCTCAAATATTTGCTAGCTTGGATGGTTAGAATACATTCGTGTATCTTAGGGGTTTCCATCCATTTGTATTGTCATAATTTTCAGGCCCACGTTGTCATTATGTCATTAATTATCCCTGTTGTCCATCATTTGGTGATGCTTGTAATTATGCACAATTAGTGAGCCTTAATTTATAATATCCATGGATCACCAACATAAAGTAGCTATACTAGTGAACACTTTGATTTAGCTTGTTAAGAAGTGTCAAAAGTATAATAATCTTCAAGCATCTAATACCCCAAAGTGTAAGAACCCAAGAGTTAATAAGCCTAGGTTCATTCTTGAATGAAATGATGTATTTGAAGGATGACTTAAAGAAATGGATGAAAGACACCAAATGTTTCAAAAAGCCCGATCAAGAGACCATTAAACTATGTCTACTTGTCAAGTCATTGCACCTATTGTCAATTCCTTTGACCCATTGTATGCTCAATTAGATTTGTCATGGGCTGACTATGAAACTAAAAGTATGTCAGCTCAAGTTTATAAGGAGATGCCTAGATTTGATGGGTATATTGTATGTGAAGGACATGCACATGTTCAATGTTTTTCCAGCTTCATGGAGAAACATTCATTTAGAGATCAGGATATGCAAATGATATTTTTTGTCAGGTCTCTTGAAGCACGAGCTCGGGATTGGTATCTAAGATTTCCTAAGAAGTCCTTTCCTTGCTGGGATAAATTAGTGGCTTCTTATAGAGAAGAATTTGCAAGAGATCCCTCAGACCTTGTCATGAGGTTAAAACAGATCAAGAAACAAAATGAAGAGTCAAGTGTTGATTTCAGTCATAGATTTGTTGTTTCTCTTTCACTAATCCCATAAAATTTTAGACTCGGTACTATATCCATATGTATTTTGAAGCTTATGAAGAAGGATTTCGTGCATTGTTAAAATATTTTGAAATACTGAGTATGCAGATGGCTTACATAGTTTTGGATAATTTGGAGAAACAAAGGAATGAATATGTGCAGAGATTGTTGTCTTCAATTATGGGAAAACATGCTAATGGAATAAAAAATTATGTGAATGCAAATGATCAGATGTTTCCAGACAAGTGCATACTTGAGAAGGTAAAAAATGAGAAGAATGCATCATCAGATGATGAGAAAATTGTCTTTGAACAACTTATAGAAGAAATGTACCCAAATGAAAATCAACAGCTGATTCTTCTGAGCCAAGAACCTGAAGAAGAATATGAGTTGGATTTACTCTTTGAAGAAGAGATAGGTGATCAAAAATATGATAATACAATTGATTATGTCAATCCTACAAGTGTTGAGTGTAGCTTTGACACAAGTATTCATAATGAGATAAAGGAATTTGTTGATTCAAAAAAATCTCTTGAGAACATCATTGTGTCAGTTGTAAATGAGGAGGTGTGTGATGAATTTTAGTTTGAAAGACAAGCCACAAGAATTTGCAATGAGAAAATCATTGATGGTTTTCAGTCTGTCAGCGAAGACATTTGTGTTTATCCTCAAGAGAATGAAAGTGACAAGTTCAATGATGACACCCAATCTGATGTTGAAATGAAAAGTGATGTGGATTGCTGTTATAATAGCCCAAAAGAAAGTAAGAAGGGAGAAGTGGAAATTTTATTCATTATGATTGGTTATGACCATTCTTTTAACAATGTTGACATCAATTCTTTATCCTATGATTGGGGAGATCTAGTTTATGACTAGCCCATTGAGTTCTCAGAGTTTGAAGATGATGATACTTTGATATGTCTTGATTTGAAATTTGATATTGCATCCAATTCAAGTGAAGGTCAAGGAGAGGAAGTGGTTGAAACAACATATCAGAACAATGATCTTTTGAGTTGTGAACAAATTTCAGATTTGTTGACCATAGGATATCAGAAATGTGCACATGAGGACAAATCTCAATTTTTGTGTGCAACCCTTATTGATTTTGATAATGGTGATGATTTTCAAGATGCAAAGTATGATGCAAGTGGATCTGATTCTTTTTCCAATGATGAACCAATTGATCATTATGATGATAATGTGAATGAAGAAAAACAACAAATTTATTGTGATGATGTAGTGTATGATAAGTATGAAGATATGGACACTCATGCAAGTTCAGATATCTCTTTTGATGAGTTTGAAGTAGTAGATAGCCATGAGGTTTATACATCCAGTGAGTCAAATCTTGAAGATTTTAATGCAGATTTGGACAAGTCTTCATTTGTTGACATGAATGAGCCTAATCATGAGTTTATGGGTGAGAATGAAGATGTTGATTTCAATGAGAAATCAGGCTATATCTCTGAACCAAAATTTCTTGTCGAGAAAACTTGTGATATTGAATAGGTTGATACTTTATGTTCAAAGGATGACTATATGATTACAAATGATGATGAGTCAGAAATCTCCGATGACTCTCAATACCAACATGATGAAGAAGAATTAAAAAGTGTGCTGAAAAATGAGTGTATTTATTTGCATACACTTGGAGATGGTTTGCATGATGAATAAGAGCTTTTGGTGAGTTCTTGTGATAGTTTTAATTCTGATATGCAAACTAGTAATCAGTTTGAGTTTAACAGTTGTAGCCACAAGACAAAATGTGAGTGTTATTTTTGTCAAATGGAAGGAGTTTTCATAGAATGTGGCAATGTGCAGAACACTAAAAGTTGTTTTCAGCTTGAGAGTGATTTATGTGATAAGTTGTTGCCACATAATAATCAACATTTTGAAAGTATGCTTGGCTTTTAGATGCATTGTGGTTATGAACATGTCGATGATGTTGAATATGATGGCCTATTGGGAGGTCCTAGCATGTTAAATTAGGTAAATGGTTGTGATCAGATTATGCTTTCATGTGATCTTGATCACCAATTTCAAGTGTTGTTGCTTGATACAAAACTAGAAATTGAAGAGAGTGGCATTGATGCTGCCTATGTAATTTTTTTGTCATTTGATGACAAAGCTAAAAAGAGAGCAAGTTCACATTTGCAAAAGGGCAGTTTGGTATTATTGTTTGCAAAGATGCAGTCACCAGTGTTGTGCTTTGATAGAGGCAAATATAAGTTGAGGGAGATCAGCTCTTTTTATAGAATTGTATTTGACAGAGGTAAATGTTGATTCCCATTTTTCATTTGGTGACCTGGGGTCAGCAGATGAAGTTAAAAAAATAAGGTTAAATAAAGGAATAGTTTGAGGACACTTGACAGACTCAGCTCTTGGTCTACTCTCCAGAGATATGGAATCTTTCTATGCACATAGGGGGCATATATCCCCAGTCGGAGAGACTATTGATACTCTCACATTTTTCAAATTTGAGATACCCATTTCAAAAAAATTGCCTCTGCATTTTCAAAAGTGCGCCTGATGAATCAATTTGAGTTACCCACTTTAGAGGCTTGTAATTTGAAGTCTGTTGATTTTCGTGTAAAACCCATTTACAGACATATTCAATTGGCATATGTGAGTAGGCATGTCAATTTTCAACTTCTCACGATAAGTTTTGACAGGGTTTCAAAAATTGAAGCTGGAGGGTTTTGCCATTGTTCTGCTATTTGCAAATTGTCAATTTTGCGAAACATCTTCTTGTTTGAGCTTGGATTTTGCAACCAGTTGACTGTCATGTCAGAATGAATGATGTTTTGTATTCTCCATATCAAAATGAGCTTGTATGTCAGTTCTCAGAGTCTCATGAGTTGATTTGTTATTTTTAACAGATCAAAGTCAAACATAATTTGTAACTAGATGATCTACTATGTCTGGTGGTAGCTCACCAGGAGTTGATTTGGTAATTTTACAAAATGGTGATTTGGTGAGTTCAAATTGGTTATGAACAAGTTGTTATAGAAATTTCAACTAAGCAACTTGGACATTTAATAACTTTTTCCTCGTGATTTGTTTCTTTGAGACGATAATTGAACTGCATTCTTGGGTCATATGTCTACATGTCTGCTCAGTTTTAGGGTCTCAAGATGAGTTCATATGGGTTAATTAATTATTTTCTGATCACAACAGACCAAAAGTGGTGTTTCAGAAATTCTCAAATTCTGCAATTTTAGGGACAACCCATTTCTTATCTTGGCCTGAAACCTCCACATTTCAATTTTCATCAAGATCGAAGGTCATATGATACATTATTTTAATTTATTTCAATCATGACTAACACATCCCGGGACCAGTTTACAAAGGAGGTACCTGAATTTTAATGGCTAGGCGAACTTTGAGCAAATGAGTTTTATCTAAATAACTGATTATGGGTGGACGCAACAAATCTTGGCATCAGGTGTCTTGGTTTTCCCACAATAAATTTTCTCTATTTGGGCCGCAACCAAAATTAAAAATTCATTATTTTCTAATGTTTGAAGTTGCTAATGTTTAAAATATTTTATATATTTAAAATTTTATTCAAATGATATTCATGGGAGTAAAGGAATTTTAGGGCAACCTCAAATATTTGGTAACATTATTGAAACTTTATAAAAGAAGTCTTCTTGCAAACCTCACACAAGTTAATTTTCAGGGTAGCTGTGAGGTGTGCGAAGAGAGTGTTGGGAGGATAATTTTTGATTTGCAAGTTTCATTTGCAATGAAGATTCAAGCACTTCCCTCTCCATTGAGGTGCTCACAGATTTCAGTCAGATTTGAGAAGATAGTTTTGGCTAAGAAGCTCTATTCACGTTTTTGGTTTTGAGGCAGATTTTTGAAGTTGTATGCTTGCTACAAATGGTGTTTTTCACCTCCCAAATGAGCCTCGAACTTATCCGCATGTGTTGGACATGTTTTCACCATTGTTCTAGCCATTTTTCGGTGGCTGCAGCCAATAAAACGCCCTTGAGTTCAAAAAGATGACCCAATGTTTTCACCTTTTTTGAGCAACTTGCATTGCAGGAAAATGTATATGAAGATGAGGGGCACCATTCATGAAGGCATGCATTTTGTTTGTTTAAAGCACCATTCATCAAGCCATGCATTTTTCTTGTTTGAAATCCCACATAATGTAATTTTATGGAAAGCCATCAGAGGTGCACCTTAAGAAATTATTGATGAGACTTAAAATACTTCCAATCAAATGCTTCTAGTAGGAAATATCGTGGCTACAAGATATGTGTGAAATAAATTTATTGAGATAGTCCTCAAAAACTTTAAAAAAAATGCAATCTCAATGGAGAAGCACACACACATTACAACAAAGAGGAGGCTTGTGCTAGTGATGAGAAGGCAAACAAAGGAGTTTGAGAGGAGGTTCGATGGTGTGAATGGCGGCCAAGTGCAGAGCTTGGGAGCTCATAAAAACAAAAAATTAGGGCCAACCTTGCTGACCTCATGGGATTTTGGTAACACCATCAAATTTCTTGTGGGGTGTGTGAGAATGCATGGGGGGAGCCCATTTTTTTTTTTTTCAAAAGTTACATAGTTTGTGATTGAAAATTGGGTGAGCCTAGTGCAAAAAATTTAAATGGTAAAATATTTCCTGAGGAGGTAGAATGTGAAATATTTCAAAGGTGAAATATTTTAATGATTCCCGAAGGTAAATTTTATTTTTCCCAGGTAATTGGAAAGTGAATAAAATATTCACTATTTGGGAATATTTTATGTTCGAGTGTGGAATTCATTAATTTCCTAGAGCAGTTTATTGAATGAGTAAAGATAGGAAATATGCCTCATGCATATTTAAATGTTGCCATTTGAATGTTAAATGTGAATGGAGGTGGAGTAATTTTATCCACGAGGGTGAGAATATTTTAATATTTTCATTGGACAAAGTGAATTTAAATATTCACCATGGGTATCATGTAAATTGAATTTTACATTCATTTCATACTTGGGGGAATAAACAAAGTGAATTTAATATTCATTTTATTCACTTTATGATTGAATATTCCATGTTGGGCTGAAAAGTGAATTTATTCACTTTGTAAACAAAGGTTATTATTTGCTAAAGTATTGTTGTAGCAAGTATAGAGAAACGATAACAAAATATTGCACGTGAAGAAGGATATTTTCCAGCTGGGTGAATTTGGAGATTCTCCACATGGGTATGCTTTCAGTCATTGGGCAGTCATGAGAAAAAATAGTTGGAGGGAATAAGTTTTTTGCTGCAAAGGAAGAAGAGGAGATATTCTTTTCAGCTTGATCAACGGTGAATGAAGCTTCCAAATGGAATTTCCATATCAAATTTAGGGCTGCTCCTGCTTGCTTCTATATCTTCTATTATTCTGTCATTGTAAAGGGTTCTGAGTTTTTGTATTGGGCTAGATATATAGAGAATTGTAATTTTTGAGTCATTTCTTGAGTCTGTAAGCTGTAATTTTCTGAATTCATGAGTAAATACAACCAGTTTATGCAATTAACATAATGAAGGTGTTTCCACAATCATGAATGTCTTCAGATTGTCTCCATCTTTATACACTTGTATTCATGTAAATTCAATAATACAAAGTTTCTTTGTGTTTATCATCTCAAATTTCATGAGGTTGTTTTGTCTGTTCATTGTTCCGTTTCAAGGAAATGGTTAAAATTCTTTGAGCAGGTGATTATGATTTCAGGTGTGCAGATGGGATTTCATGAGGAGAATCTAATTGATAATAGGAGAGTGATTGTTGGTGCAAGACACTAACATTTAATACAAATAATTAACAATTCAATCCACTAGTTGGAATCTATTTGCTGGGAATTTATTTTATGTGTTTGACTCCATGGCCCAGAATTGACACTGATCTATTTTTTCAATTTTGTGCATCTCAGGAACATTTTATAATTGTAAAATCATTCTAATCTTACTGTTTGGCTGGTTGTGTGTCCTGCTTTCCAATGGCTAAGAGAGGGTTGAGTTACTGAGAATTTAGCCAAGTTTGAAGTTGTCAATGCTTCCCTTAGTGTATTTTCATTGGGAATTATCTGCTTTATTAAGCAATGCCAGTGTATGAGTGAATTAAGCTTTTGGCATTGTATAGGTTTACCCACCTTGGTCCTACAGAGCTAGAAGTGTAGGAGATGTCAGTCTTTGACTGAATCTTGTTAGTTGGCCACTAGCCTTTGTGGTTCTTTAATATAGAGTTTGGCTACCTCTTAGAGAATTACAAATCCTAGCTGGATTATATTTTAAAACACCAACACTAGGCTACACAAAACCTTTAATCCTTAGGCATCATTGATTAGTTTCATTAAGTTGTCCACTATAGGCACTATTTGTACCACTAAGGATTCAATGCTTAAGTAGTCTCATAATACCTCTAATTCTTTGTCTAATTGTTTTAGTTTGTCCTCAAACACATCGGCAATAATAGTCTCAACATCCATATAGGTGATTGTTTATGAATTTTTCATTGGTATGGTAGGATTATTGATAGAGTCCAAAATGGTCATGGTATTAGAAATACCTTGCATGAAAGAGTTGGAGGACTTAGGATCCACAGTGAATGTAACTACGTGGGATGCCATAGTCTACAACTACATCTCACCAAAGTATTGGCAATAGGAAACTAGGTCATGAAGCTCATATGAGTTTCAAAACACTAGAAGCACCCTCTATGAACACTAAATTTCCAAACTATAATAGAATAAAAATCATAAGAAAAAATAAAAAAGTAGTAGCAAATAAAAAACACAAAATAAATATCTAATATAAATTTGAGCCAAAAATAGTTGGACTAAGTCACCTAGGGTGACTGTCATACATAAGCTGTTGTAGATTTTGAATTTTGATTATTTGGTATACTATTTAATCATCCCACCTTTCTATGTGCATACAGGTCTAAGAGTAAATTTTTCCAAGAATTTACCTAATTTATGATTATGTAATTCAAAATGCAAGTGTGCAACAATTTGCAAAATGTCCAAGAAATAAAAGTTAATTTTGAATGCAATATCTAGATCTATGATGAACCAAGTGACTAATTCTAAGTTCCAAAAAACTAAAAACAATGATGTTTATGCCCTTTTGAAACAAAACAATACAAATTTTTACTTTTTAAGCTATATACAAGATGCCTCAATGAATGCCATGAGAAATTTCAGATTTATTTTCAGATTTAAATGGCCTAATGTAGATTGGTAGAAGAAATTGGAATATAAATTATACCTAAGATGATTGAAATTAACCCTATTGCAAACTAAAATACAATATTGTATGCAAATGTTTGATTTTTTATGCTTTTTTATGATGCAAAAATGAATGCCTAAATGAACAATGCAAAACAATGCAATACTAAACCTCAATCTAAGATGAGTTGCTTCAAATTTTAGAAGGTTTAAAATGCTAACATGTCACATTCATCAAAATTAAATGAAGGAAATGTGAAACCCTATGGATAATCTAACATTATGATTCAAAGTGTTGGAATCAAGGAACACAGAGAGGGGGAATGAATCAGTGCTCTACAAAATTTGACTTTATTAACTTGATCTTTACACCACTTATAGAATTGAACCAAAAGAAATATGAAAGAACATAAGAAAATCAACCACAACACCATAATACAAGGATTTTTACATGGAAATCCTATTAGGGGAAAAAATTCGATGGAGGTTAACCCATAATTTGACTATACTCAATATAAGTGTTTACAAATGGAATGCACATGCATTTAGGCACACTGCCTAGAGCTCACTACTCAAATACAAAAATATTTCTACCCAAAATAAGAATTTTTATATTAGAGTAACATAGAAAAGTCAACTGGAGTAGATGAAGTATGAAATAGCATCTGCTAATGCTTGATTATAGTTCTGGTTAAACACAATGTTTGCAGTCTTCAAATTTTGTCTGCTTCTACTCTTGAAACTTTGTCTACTTTAATTCACATCACCAATATTTGTCTGCTCAAATGAAATTGTGTACAATTGATCTATATCCCTTCTAACTCTTTCCTCATATCACAACATATATCAAAATTATATGAATGATCAGTTATATATATCTCCTACTAGAGATTAGAACAACTGTATGTCAACTTAAATAAAATATAAAATGTGCACAAACTGTCGGCCAAATCCATAGACAATTATCAATGTGAACCAGCCAATGTCAGCCATAACATAGTGAGGATCCAAAATAACATGTATTGAACATGAAACCCTTTAAAAAACTATGCCTTGAAGATCCACAACACGCTACACTCATTTAGTTAGCCTTTTTGCACTCTGAAACTGAAAAAACAATACACCAAATCTTATAACCTCCACACCAATCAATGTGAACCCCAATGATTCAAAGATAAGATATTTTATACATCAAAAGACCTTCCCTGAGATCTAAAACACAAAATGATAACAAGAAATTAATTATGAGCCAATATACACAACTTTTTCGGATACCTTGTTTTAGCTTTGACAAATAATACATATCTTCAATCTAACTTCCGGTAGATGAAATTATAGATATGTGGATAGGATTATTGACTAGGGTTGCCATTAATAAAAACAAAAAATGACTTGTGTAGTGTCTCTTGCTAACAATCTCCCCCTTTGGCATTGATGGAAAAACTTAGTGAAAAATGACTAAGTGTTAGAATCACTAATAACATGAATACACTGCAATCAACAAAACTTCAAAATTATTTTTATCCACAACTCCACCTGAGATGAATATGAAATTTTTCACTGTCCCACACTCCCCTTTGACATCAATGGAAAATATGGGAACCAACATACCAAATATCATATAAAATTGTATATGTACAAACATGCTTTTCTAACTTACATGGACATGAATAAGTTTGAAAAATTGTTCTACAATAGGCTTAAACTAGTGTCCCAACCCTTTTTGAGACTTTCCAAAATAGTTATGTGACCATAGAATAGGTAGGATTGTATCTCTGCTGACTCAAGATTAGTCAGATCACTAACAAACATAACATCATGTGCTTCCTTCAATGCACTAATAATTGTCTCCACTTTAGGACCAATTAGTCCTTTGATTTCACATACCCTTTCAACATTTTTGTCTCTTTCATGCTTCAAACTTTTAATTTTTTCAAGAAGGGATATGATTTTACCTTATTTTTTACTCACATAAATATTTAGAGGATCAAAGGTTTGAGAAATGTATGTTACCTATTTCTCATATTCCTTAATTTTCTTCTTAGTGACCTCAGTGAATTTTGAAAAATATAAACATGACTTGTAAATATTTCCACCCTGAGATAATGCACCTTGAATTTTATTTTCACATGTAGCTAAAAATTATTTATCATTAGCAATCATACAATTCAATCTACTGAACCTGTTTGCATCAAATTCTTTTTGGACCTTATCCTCACCTGAATTTCCAAGAGACTCGAAGTGAGTACTTACAAAGTTGAAAAGTTTCTTTAGCTGGCCTTAGGGAGAATCAGATGAATCCTTGAAATGTGCGAGAATGATATTATCCAAGATATCTGATGCAAGACTCAACAACTCACTCTCCTCAATGTGAGATTTCAATATCTCCTCCCTTTCTTTGGTCTAAGCAAATGATGCCACCTTCAGCTTTTGAATAGGAGATAGAGTGGCCAAGTTGATATGATCTTCAACCATTTCAATGTCAAAATCCTCCTATTTATCTTCTAAAAACTTCTTTACTACCTTTGTAGTGTCTCTTGCTTCCATAGAAACTTCCTTTGCCTAAACCTCCTTTTCTTCAATCTTAGATTCTTGCTTGACTTTGGGAATCTCTACTTCTTCAGTTGACATATCTTTAGGAGCTTTAGTCTCCATGGGAATTTCAGTATTTTCCATATCTAGAGGATCCTGAGTGTTCTCAATTGTGTCTTCTTTCACTGTTTCCATATTAACCTGAACATCTTGAACTTCCAAACTAGATGGAACATCTTCAGCATGAGATCCTTTAGGCACAACTTCATATTTGTTCTTCAATAGAACTGCCTTAAGAATTTTCTCAATGTCATTTTCCACTTCCTTAGTCTTCCCGATCATAAGCTTATTCACCCTTGATTTTCTCTTGAAATCCTTTTTAGCTTCACTGAGTATTTTCTTCATTTCTTCTATTGACATTATCGGGCATAGATTGGAAAGTATGAGTTCTCTTATTCATTCTTCTTCAACTCATGCATTTACTCTCCTCATTTCTAAGACTTCATATAATCCTTTATGTAACCCTTACATTATTGCTATGAGAGTCTTATTGAAATTATTCAAATATTTTACTCTGGCTTCTTCAAGAGTTCATTGGCCAACACTATCAAAAGTGCCATACCATTCAGAAAGTGTTTTGAGATTACCATCCTTACTTAAAGATTTTTTCACTTCCTCTACAGTCGTACCTGATTTATCAATTTTCACCTTTTTTCTTGGTTTTCCTTCATCAAAGGGCTTGTACTTAGAGACTTTGATGCCTTTGAGCCCTTATGCTTGATTTATCTTACTTCTTCATTTGATTCGATTTCTTCAACATCTTCAAAAACAATATAGACTCTTGTTCTTTTATCCTTCTTTCCCTTTCCTTCTCTTATGTATGTCTTGACTTGAGCTTTTATTGGGCTTGATTTCTTTGTAGGACCAGATGAGGGTGCAGAGCTCTTTGTAGATCTAGATTTGGAAAAAGATGTTGTTGAACTAGCTAGCTTAGTTATAGAAGACTCCCATTTTTTAGCTTGTTCTCTTTTCTTCCTAGCTTCCCTTTGTGCTTCAACAAATATACTGAGGCTTTCTACAAAATCTTCAACTTCCTTTCTCACCTTCCAAACTATCATAAGATTACTCAATTGATTATGCACTTGCATATCCTTATCTTCAAAGGTACCAAAACTTTATTCTATCGAATCCTGAGGTTTACTCAACAAGTGTTCAACATACAACTCCAAAAAAAATTCTTCAACCTCATATCCCATAGGCATTATCCAAACTGTTTTAGGTTCTATTGCTTCCATCAAACACTGATCAATGTCAACCATAAAGGAAACAATGTCTTTATAATTTTCAACAATAGACTTAGGAATCCTTTCCCTAGGTTGCATTACACTCTAAAAGTTTTTGAAGTAGCCCCTGATAGCAGTTTTCCTTGCTTTGATATCTTCAATTTTGTATAGGATTTATTTGATTTGAACAGCTATAGGTCTGTCACTTTCCCATTGCACTTTACCAACTCTTAGAACTTCATTCATGAAGTAGAATAATAGAAATAACAGTAGATTTCTATACTTGAAAATTTTCTTCTTGTCCTTCTTGATTTTTCCAAGGTTTTCAATTAGTTGGCTTTAGAGTAACTTGCATAAGTCATATTATGCATTTTACTTGATCATTTGATAAACTACATAGATTATAGTACCAGATGTAGAGTTCTCCTAGCTAGAGTGATATATTTTGTATCCAATGACCATAAAATGAAATTTTACATCCAATTCAATGATGTCGATAATTGTCATGGCTCTTCTGTCAAAATTGGAACCAGTTGCCTCAGTGACTATTTTCTTCTTCATAGATTTCAATGTGGGCAACCCACTAGTTGAATTCAAACTAGTAACATTGCTTATAGCTTCTCTTGTGATCTTGAAGGGCTGATTTAACCGCATGAAATCGACATGCACTCAACTTAGCATGTACCAAGCCCATTCATTTTCGTCAAACATGGGAAACTTCACAATTTGTGTGAATTTATTCTCCTCCAAAGTCTTAAATTCAGGCCTTACAAATAAATCTTCTCCCACAATGTGATTTTTATATAGATTTAACAAGAATGGAAGTAACCTTTTATCATTTGCATACCTAAATTTTTTATCACATTAAATGCTTTTTCCCTAGGTCTTTCGTATACCCCATTTTCATAGACTGTGAAATAAAATTCTTCTATGAACCTTCAATTTTGTATAAATTTCCTAAACAATTTTTCGAAAATATTTATAGATCATTAACACAATCGCTGAAATTTACCACATCCCAGTACCAACTACCAATAGGGGGGATAAATATTTTCTTGAGAGCTCACCCTAGGCCAGAGACCTTAAACTAATTCTCAAAGGAATTTTCCTACATCAGAAACACTCTTCTTCACCCATGTCTTCTTCATTTGATTCCATATCTCATCCATAGTAAATTTTCCTTTTCCCTTATCATCTTTTTCATATTTTTCCCTTGTTTTTACCAGACCCTTCCTACTTCTATAGAATCTTGCAATGTGACTAGATTTGTTATAGTTATAGCACATGAAATTTCCTTGTCTAGACCAGTTATTCCATTGATTTTCTCTTGATTTGCACTAGTTAGAAATATGGACAAATCTATTGCAGGCATAACATGTGATATTTCTACTGAAAAACATGTTTGTCATATTTTTGCATTCAATTGACTTATGACCAAACTTATTGCAATTGAAACACTAACCAAATAATGATGGACCACTTGGATTGATTCTACTTCTACATTGAGCAACCATATGACCAATTTTATTACAAACAAAATAGTATCGAGTAAAATTTTGAGCATTGATTTGTCTTATCGGATACCTCCTAGCTTTTCTCGTTTGATTTCCAGACCTAAATTTCTTTTGACCAGATCCAGAGATTTATCCTTTCTCATATCCAAGACCTTTCTTGTCACTTCCAATATTCTAACTTTGAATCAGGTCATCAAGCTTGGCTGAAATAATCTTGAACTTCTCCTTATTTTCATTTGCAATAGCAAGTTCATACCTGAGAATAATAGTCTATCTTTCAAGCTCTTCTTAATTGTTTATGGATTGCTGCAATTTAAGCTCCATCTGATTGAATTTTTTGCATTCATCAGATCTTTCTTTCAAGGACTGAGTAAGATTCTCTTCATTCTTCTTTCTATCTTCAATATCCTTGGTCATCCTCATCACAATAGATTCAATCTCATGCTTTAGGACAACATTATCTTTGGTGAATTTTTCACATTCTTCTATCTTTTCTTTCAAGGCTTGACTTAGGTGTTCACCTTCCATGTTTTTTCTCTCTTTTTGCTTGATCTAATCACAAATTTCCTTTCTCTTTTCCATGGACTTATTGATTTTATCTTTCAATTATTGAATGAATTTCGTAGCATTCGTGAGGCTTGCTTGCAATTACTGTACTTCAGATTTCAACTGATCAAGATCATCTGGTGCCACCAAAATTTGTTGATGAAGACCTCCATAATACATTAAATCACCTTCCCAGATCTTCCCCAAGATATTAAAATTCTACCAAGGAACTAGGCTTTGATACCAATTGTTCGAATCAGCGTTCTACAAAATTTACTGAGAGGTGGGGGTAAATCAGCGTTCTACAAAATTTGACTTTATTAACTTGATCTTTAAACCACTTATAGCATTGAACCAAAAGAAAGATGCAAGAACATAAGGAAATCAACCACAACACCACAACACAAGGATTTTTACATGGAAACCTTGTTAGGGGAAAAACCAAATTGGAGGTTAATCCACAATTTGAGTATACTCAATATAAGTGTTTACAAATGGAATGCACATGCATTCAGGCACACTACTTAGAGCTCATTGCTCAAATACAGAAGGATTTCTTCCCAAAAGAAGACTCACTATCTTATAGTGACATCTAGAAGTCAACTGGAGTAGATGAACTATGAAATAATATCTACTAATTCCTGATTATAGTTTTGATTAAGCACATTGTTTTCATTCTTCACATTCTATTTGCTTATACTCTTGAAACTCTGTCTGCTTTAATTCGCATCACCAATCATTGTTATGCTCAAATGAAACTATAAAAAATTGATCTATATTCCTTCTAACTCTCACCTCATATCACAAAATATATCAAAATTATATGAATGATCGGTTATATATAGCTACCACTAGAGATTAGAACAACTGTATGTCGACTTAAACAAAATATAAAATGTGCACAAACTGTTAGCCCAATTCATAGAAATTTATCAATGCAAACCAGCCAATGTCAGCCAAAACATAGTGAGGATCCAAAAAAACATGTCTGAAACACAAAACACCTTAAATAATTATGCCTCTAATATCCACAACATGCTACACTCGTTTAGTCGACTGTTTTGAACTGTTAGACTAAAAAACAATACACTAAATCTTCTAACTTGCACACCAATCAATGTTAACCTAGATGATTCAAAGATAAGATAGTTTATACATAAAAAATACCTTCCCTAAGATCCACAACATAAAATGATAACAGGAAATTACATATGAGCCAATATACACAACTCTGTTGAATACCCTGTTTTAGCTTTGGCAGATAATACATATCTTCAATTTGTCTTTCGGTATAAGAAATTACAAAGATGTGGATAGGATTACTGACTATGGTTTCCATCAATGAAAACACCACATGACTTGTGTAGTTTATCTTGCCTATATAAAAATTTCTAGATTATTTTTCCCATAACATTTCATTTAAAATTTGACGCGGCGAGATTTTTATGAATTTTGACAAGGTATAAGACTGACTTGCAACTTGAAAGGTGATTCAACTTGCCCTTGATGAAAATTGGAATGTAATTGGGAATGAAATTCAATGAAATGACTAGGATAATGATGTAAATAACTATTTTTATTTAAAAACAACAGATCCAAAGAGTCACCGAGAAATTTACACTTCAAAAATGAACTAAACAAAGTACTTGTACATGCGATATGAATTTGGATTTGATTTCTGAGGACCAAGTCACCCTGGGTGACTATATCCTAGTAGATGAATTTTAGATCTGATTTCACTAGATCCTTTGATACCAAATCCGAGCCTTCTTTTTCCACTTTTTACTTTATCAGATCTTTGTCAAATGTAGAGATAACTAAGTTTATGTGATTTTTCAAGGTGTAGGGTTTGAATTAAACAATCAATAATTGACCTTCAATCTTTTCCCAATATTTTTTAGATTCAAAACCTATACATTCAAAGATATAAGAAAGGTTGTGGGACACATAGGGGATTTCCTTAGTCAAAACATATGTTGGTTTTTTCACTTCCACAATGGAAATGTCAATGATAAGGAGCCTATCCTTTTGAGGGATAAGGCTATTTATGTTAAATTAATGATGAATAAATAATGGAATACAACTCACCACCCAAGAATGGCTTCCATAAAGGACTGAAGTCATACAAGATCTCCTCAAGGCTTGTTTTTTGTTGGCTTTATTTGCATAAATACAAGGGTTAGATCTCACAAACAATATGATAACATAAACATGAAAAAATCGCATACACTTTGGCATGATTCTTTGATCTTGATTTTCTATGATAAAAATTTAATGAATCCTCTTGAATTTCTTAATAATGATCTTGACAATATTTTTTTCTAAATTCTTCACTTAGTTTTCAAATGGTGAATTTACTGGGCATTTATACACAATTATTCTAAGTTCCCAAAAATTAAATCTTGATAGCCGACTTTGGAATTTTTAAATTTAAATAATAAAATTCCACCTCTGACATATTTAATTTTTGAAGAAAATAGGGGATCTTAGTCACCCTAGAAAACTAGGTCCCAACCCTATTCTACGAGACTTAAGGTGTCAGGAAAAAATATTAAATGAATGCTTTAGTGTTTTACATGCAATTTGGTTTTAATTATTAAAATGGGCCACAAAATGTATAATTTAGGAAATTAGGTGTTGAATTGGGTCCACGCACTTAGGGGGGAGAAAATACAAAATGTGAAATTTTCATGGGTGATAATTTATGATGCTATAGGTATATTTGACCTTGATTGAGTGTCTCCATGTACATGGTATATGTTTCAAGATGTGTTTTTGATTAGTTAGCCAACAAAATAATTGTAAAATTATTATAATAATTTTGTAAGATATCTTTTCATAATAGTGAAGGAAGTGTATTGGTATATTCATGGATTACTAAGTAGATTCATTTAATATTCTACACCTATCTATGGTTTTTACAAATGAATGTGTAGAGCTCAACTTTCTTGTGTATTCTAGAAGACCTAGTCCTTTTTGTTGTATTAATTAATACATCGTTTTGTTTTCATTTGT
Source organism: Sequoiadendron giganteum (assembly GCA_007115665.2). NCBI lineage: Eukaryota > Viridiplantae > Streptophyta > Pinopsida > Cupressales > Cupressaceae > Sequoiadendron > Sequoiadendron giganteum. The sequence goes on along the minus strand of VCHN02000014.1, from coordinate 59,560,855 downwards.
TAAATGTTTTATGTGAACATATAGACTTTGTTTCCCAACTAGATAAAGGTACAAGTCTACTATTTTCATTCTCTCACTGTCATTCTCAACACACTTGAAATCAATAAATTTAAATATTTTTAATTTTTTGGTGTGTGTGTGTGTGTGTGTGTTCTACTGCCATGTTTCAAATATCTATAATATGAAAGGGTTTATCATAAAACAAATTCTTAGAAAAAATATGGTAGATTATCTATTTTGTAAGGTGATCATCCTTACATCTCCAAACTAACACATAGGTATATTGTGACACTAGTATTGGGATGCATTATGAATTAGGTATGGTTTTTTGTAAGGTAATTACTTAGTCTATTAGTCATTCATCCATCACCTCAAGAAAATCCCCACTCATCTTGTAGATCCATAAGTGAAGAAGGTATTACCCATCTCAACCATTTGTCCTTAGCTAACCAATCTAAATATAAGTTTGTATTGATATTCCAAGGATTGACACCCCTGGAACTTGGAAGATTATTAGATCTTAGGGATTTGGGTTATGTAGCTCAAATCAACAACAAATTTTCACTATTACCAAGCATAAAATTAATTTGGCCATTACCAGTGAACTGTGAGAATAATGTCTATTTGAAACACTTCTACAATTTGATTTCCATATTTGGACAGCAGATTTTTGGATAAGTTTGACATCCCATCAACTTATTCCAACAAATGGATAAAATTACTTTGGTTGTTTTTGGGAAAGTGTGAGCCCAATGAATATTTTTGTCAATGTGAATGATCTAAGCTATTAAAACCAAACAATATGAAAATAAAACAAACACTTAGATAGGGTGAAAGAAGAACAAGCCAAAATAAAATTTGACAAAGACAAAAAATTTAACCTTCCCATTGTGTATATTTCCCATGATGGTTGATTTGATGTATGCTCACTCAAAATTTAGGTAGAGTAATTATAGTCTAATGGAAAGGTGAGTAGTTCTTAAAAAATGGCTAAGTGTTGAGATATATATATTTTGAGGAAAATGGATGAAGGGTTGAGATTGGATCATGATATCAAAGGTAGAGATTAGAACTAATCTCTCAAGCCATGATATTGTGCCAAGTGGCAGAATGTGAGGGCTTGAGGGATTGAGGGGAAGCTTAGTGTGCCATGGAAGATATGCCATAAGTTAATTTCTTGTCCTTAATACAAAGGGACAAATGGAGAGTTTTTAATTCCCATTTATGAAAAGAGGTGGGGAGAAAAGGAATTAAATTTCATTTTAGAGAATTTTCAGAAGAAAGACACATGCCCCTAAGGACATGGGGTCTTTTTAAAAAAGGGAAAATTTAATGTTGGTTGGTGGTGTGGGGATTTAAAGTGGATTAAATCCACTTAATTATGTATTAAGTATGTCCACAATACTAGAGGATGTATTAGGTTGTGATTACAGGGCTAATGGAAAGTAATGAGGATGGGACATTTGGAGGGAGAAAATAAATAAATAAATTTATTTAATTTATTTTGAGAGAATTGGATGGGAGGTAAGGTTGGTTAAATATTTAAATTAATTAATTACCTTAGGATTATTACTTTAGAAGAATAGGATAAATGGGCTAGGATATGATAAAGAGGAAATATTAATGAAATAAATATAAAATTATTTAATTAATATAGGAGATCAAGAATAAACTAATTAGGGATAAATTGGTCAAATGTGAATGGTCAATTTTAGGTGTCTAAATTTTCCCCTCTTTGAAATGAAAATAAAATAAATTATTTTAAATAAACATAAAATATAGCTCACATGAGGAAAAATGAGGTGAAATGGATGCCCTCATGTAGATAAGGATGGGAGAAAATAACTATAATAGTGATTCCCCTCAAGAGGGTATGCATGAATGAGGCGAATAGATAACCTCTACAAATAAAAAAAGTGAGAAAATTAGATAGATAATAAAAAATGAGGATGGATGTAAGAAAACAAAGGAAAATAGAGTTAAGAGGAAGGAATGATAATAATAAAGGTTATTAGGGGGATAATAAGATAGTAGCTAGTGCAGAAATTACTATTCATTTTTACCCTAGTGAATAGTGAGTTTGTGAGGAGGATGTGGTGGTTGAGGAGGAGATGGTGGAGGAGGAGGTGATGGATAACCGTAATAGTAATAGTGTCCCTTATAACTCATCAAAGTCCAAGGATCACTAGGAGGAGGGGGAGATGCATGGGAAATGGGTTGTAGGAAATAATAACCCAGCCAAAATAACCCTGGAAAGAATAACCCAGTCACAATAACCCAAGGAAAAAATAACCCAGGGTCATAATAACCCATGGATAAAATAACCCATGGTAAAAATAACCCATGGATACAATAACCTGTGGTCATTTTAGATCAAGCTAGTAAATTTTGTTTTCCTTTCTCTATATTCTTATGGGGATATTTTTTCCATGGGTTCTTATGACCACAAATTATATTGGCTTGGGTTATTTGTTCTTTGTGTTATTGTGATCAGGTTATTCTGTTCAGATACTAGGGAAATGGGATAGGAGTAGGCATAGGTACCAATGCAAGGTAGAAAGTATGAAGAGGGGGAGAGATGATAGGGTTGAGTTTTATGATAGATTGGCATAGGAACTTAATAGATGGATGATATTTAGTGGAGGATCAACACATTGTGTTGGCAAGAGACACTGCACATGTCATATGGTGTTTTCATTGATGGAAACCCTTTTCACTAATCCCATTTGTACCTCAGTAATTTCTTATACTGAAATTCACATTGAAGATATGAGTTATCTATCAAAGCTAAAATAGGGCATCCAACAAAGTTTTGTGCATTGACTCATATGTAATTTCATAATATCATTTTGTGTTGTGGATCTTAGGGAGGGTCTTTTGATGTATTAAATATCTTATGTTTCAATCATCGGGCTTCGTACTGATTGGTGTGCAAGTTAGAAGATCTGGTTTATTGATTTTCAGTTTAACAATCTAGAAACAATGAAGAAGATCTTGAAAGATAGATTATTATTCTCAGGGATGAAATTGCTACTACAAATGAATACAAGGATAAGTTCAATATTAGCTCATCTAAGATTGATGAATTGATTCAAAGTCATAAGATTGGAAGTGACAAACAAGGTCTTGGATATGAAAAAGGAGAAAGCTCTAGATCTAGTCAGGAAATTTAGGCCGGGAAATCAAACGAGCAAAGCTAGAAGGTATCTAGTAAGACAACCCAATGATCAAAATTTCAATGGATACTATTTTGTTTGCAAAAAATTTTGTCATATGGCTACTTAATGTAGAAGTAAAATCAATCCAAGTGTTTGATCATTATTCGAACAATGTTTCAATTGCAATAAGTATGGTCATAAGTCAATTGAATGCAAAAATATGACAAAATTTTTTTTCAATAAAAATGTTAGATGTTATGCCTACAATAGATTTGGCCATATTGCTAACCAATGCAGATCAAGAGAAAATCAATGGAATAACTGGTTTAGACAAATAAATGTCATGTACTATAACTGTAGCAAAGCTGGTCACATTGCAAGATTTTGTAGGAGGAAGGGTTCAATAAAAAAAGAGAAAAATATGCAAAAGGATGATAAGGGAAAATGAAAATTTACTATAGATGATATCAAGAATCAAATGAAGAAGACATGGGTGAAGAAGAGTGTTCTCGATGCAAGAAATGAGTCACACCAACATTTGGTGTTGAAAATTCCTCCAGGAATTAGTTTAAGACGTCTGGCCTAGGGGGAGCTCTCAAGATAATATTTTCCCCCCCTGTCGGTAGTTGGTACCGAAATGTGGAAAATTGCAACAATTGCATTAATGATCTACAAATCTTTTGGGAAAACTTGAGGAGGAAATTTATGCAAAATTGAAGGTTCACAAACTATGAAAATAAGGTATCTGGAAGACCTAGGGAAAAAGAATTTATTGTGATGAAAATTTAGGTGTGCGAATGATAAAAAGGTTACTTATATTTCTCATTCATCACATTGCATTTTGAGAAGAAGTTTGGAGAGCTTTGGAAGTGATTTTTTGCAAGATACAAGTCTAAAGGCGATTCAGCGAACAAAACCTAATTTGATGAAAGGTATGTATCTGTAAAACTTGTGAACTTGAAATTTCTAGAAATGGTTGCTCCATTAGTTATTGATATTAAGGATAGACCCCACCCAAAATTTAAATTGCACCCATTCAAATCCATTGAGACAAAACCATCAGGTGCATTTTCTTCCATTTTGTATGTTGTTTTTCACATTGAAGATATCAGGGAATATATTCATGTGAATTTTGAGGAGTTAGGAAGCTCCCAGTTGTTAAATCTTTACAAAATCACATTTTGGGAGAACATCTTTGTGTAAGGCTCAAATTTAGGACTTTGGAGGAGAGGAAGTTCACACAAATCGTGAATTTTCCCATGTTCGATGAAAATGAATGGGTTTGGTACATACTATGTCAAGTGCATGTTGAGTTCATGTTGTTAAATCATTCCTTCAAGATCACAAGAGAAGCTATGAGCATTTTTATTGGTTTGAATTCATCTGGTGGGTTTCCCACATTGAAATCCATGAAGAACCAAATAGTCACTTAGGAAACCAGTTCCACTTTTGACAAAAGAGCCATGACAATTAATGACATCATTGAATTGGATGTAAAATTTTATTCTATGGTTATTGGATATAAAATATATCACTCCAACTAGGATAAATCTATATATGGTACTATAATCTATGCAACTTCTCAAATGATCAAGGAAAATGAAGAATACGACTTATGCGAGTTACTCTAGAGCGAGCTAATTGAAAACCTTGCTAAAATCAAGAAGGACAAGAATAATTTTTTCAAGTATGGCAATAAGTTGTTATGTCTATTCTTCTACTTCATGAATGAAGTTTTGGGAGTTGGTAAAGTGCAATGAGAAGGTGATAGACCGGTAGTTGTTCAAATCAAAGACATATTATATAGAATTGGAGATAGCAAAGCGAGGAAAACTGCTATTTGGGACTACTTCAAAATCTTTCAGAGTGAAATGCAAGCTAGTGAAAGGATTCCTAAATCTATTGTGGAAAATTATAAGGAAACTATTTACTTCATGTTTTACATTGATCAATGTTTGATGGAAGCAACATAACCTAGAATAATCTGGATAATTCTTATGGGATATGAGGTTGAAGAACAAATTTTGGCATTGTATGCCCAACACTTGTTGAGTAAACCTCAGGATCCGACAGAAGAAAGTTTTGGTACCTTTGAAGAGAAGAATATGTTAGTGCATAAACAATTGAAGAATCCTATGAAGCTTTTCTAGAAAGTATCAACGTATCAGTTGAAGCAATGAGGGAAGCTAAGAAGAAAAGAGAACAAGCTAAAGAAGGGGAGCCTGCTAGAACTAAGTCAGCTAGTCTAGCAACATCCTCAACTAGATCTAGATCTGCAATGAGCTTTGCACCCTCATTCAGTCCTACAAATAAATCAAGTCCAATAAAATCTCAAGTCAAGACATGCGGAAGAGAAGGAAATATAAAGAAGGATAAAATAAAAAGATTCTATGTTGTTGTTAAATATGATGAAGAAGTAAGATAAATCAAGCATAAGTGCCCAAAGGCATCAAAATTCTCTAAGGAAAATCCCTCTGATGAAGAAAAATACAAGAAGAAGGTGAAAACTGATAGATTAGGTATGACTGTAAAGGAAGTGGAAAAAACTTTAATTAAAGATGGTAATCTCAAACCACTTTCGGAATGGTATGACACTTTTGATAGTGTCGGTTAGAGAACTCTTGAAGAAGCCACAATAAAATATTTGGATATCTTCCATATGACTCTCATAGAAATAATCTCAGAGTTACCTAAAGGGCTATATGAAATATTTGAAATCAGGACAGTAAATAAAAGAGTTGAAGATCAACGAATGAGAGAACACATACTTGCCAATCTATGTCTGGTAATGTCAATAGATAAAATGAAGAAAATCCTCAATGATGCTAAAAATGATTTTAAGAGAAAATATAGGGTGAATAAGCTTATAATCAGGTAGACTGAGGAAGTAGAAAAAGACACTGAGAAAATTCTTAACGTAGTTTTGTGGAAGAATAGATATAACATTGTCTCTGAAGAAACTCATGATCTGGGAGTTCAAGATGTTCAGGCTGATATTTAAAAAGTGAAATAAGACACAATTAAGGACACTCAAAATCCTCTAGTTATGGAAGATACTGAAATTCCCATGGAGACTGAATCTCCTAAATATATATAAGTTGAATAAATAGAGATTCCCAAAGTCAAACAAGAATCTAAGATTGAAGAAAAGAAGGTTGAGGCAAAGGAGGTTGCTATGGAAGAAAGAGACACTACAAAGGTAGCAAATAAGTTTTTAGAGGAACAACAAGAGAAGTTTGACCCTGAATTGGTTGAAGGTCCTATCAACTTGGCCACTCTATCTCCTATTCAAAAGCTAAAGGTGGCATCATTTTCTCAAACTAAGGCAAGGGAGGAGATATTGAAATCTCACATTGAGGACAATGAGCTGCTAAGTCTTGCATCTAGTATCTTGGAGAAGATCATGTTGATACATGTCAAGGACTAATCCAATTCTCCCTTCGTTTAACTGAAGAAACTTATCAACTCTGTAAGTCCTCGCTTTGAGTCTCTTGAAAAGTCATCTAAGGATAAGGTCCATAAATAATTTGATTCAAACATAGGTTCAGTAGATTAAAGTGTATGATTGCTAATGATAAATCCTTATTAGTGAAAATAACATTCAAGGTGCATTATCTAAGGGTGGAAATATCTACAAGTCATGCTTATCCTTTTCAAAATTCATTTTAGTCATTGAGAAAAAAATTAAGGAATATGAGAAACAATTAGCATGACAAAGATGCAATCCTACCTATTTTTTGGTCACAGGACTATTTTGGAGAGTCTCAAAAAGGCCTGGGACACTAGTTTAGTCCTGTTGAAGAACATTTTTGCAAACATATTCAATTCCATGTAAGTTAGAAAATCATGTTTGGACATATAATTTTTTTTATAATATTTGGTATGTGGCTTCCCGTATTCTCTATTGATATAAAAGGGGGAGTGTGGGATAGGGAAAAATATCATATTCATCTCAGGGGGAGTTGTGAATAATTGTTTTTTGAAGTTTTGAGGATTGCAGTGTATTCATGTTGGTATTGATTCCAACACTTAGTCTTTTATCACTAAGTTTTGCCATCAATGCCAAAGGGGGAGATTGTTGGAAAGAGACACTTCACAATTCATTTGGTGTTGTGATTGATGGAAACCCTAGTCAGTTTAATCCTATCCACACCTCACTAATTTCTTATATCGGAGGTTAGATTGAAGATATGTGTTATCTGTCAAAGCTAAAATATGGCATCCAACAGAGTTGTGTACATTGAATCATATGTAATTTACTATTGTCATTTTGTGTTGTGGATATTAGAGAGGGTATTTTGAAATATGAAATATCTTATCTTTGAATCATCAAGCTTCACATTGATTGGTGTGCAATCTAGAAGATCTGGTTTATTGATTTTCAGTTTAACACTGCAAAAAGGACGACTAGATGAGTGTAGTGTATTGCAAATATTTGAGGAATAATTTTTTAAGGTGTTTCATGTTTGAGAAATGCTATTTTGGATCCTTGCTATGTTTTGGCTGAATTTTTTTGATTCACATCAATAATTGTATGGATTGGGCTGACAGTTTGTGCACCTTTCATATTTTGTTAAAGCTGATATGCAGTTGTTCTCATCTCTAGTTGTGGATATATATAATTGATTATTCATATCATTTTGACATATGATGCAAGAGTTAGATGGATTATAGATTGATTGTGTGAAGTTTAACTTGAGTAGAACAAATATTGATGATTCAAATTAAAGTAGATAGAGTTTCAAGAGAAAAATCAGATAGAATGTGAAGAATGTGACCAATGTGCTTAACCAGAACTATAATCAAGAATTAGTAGATGTTATCTCATAGTTCATCCACTCCAGTTGTCTTCTTAATGTGACTATAAGAAAAAGAGTCTTCTTTTGGTTAGAAATCCTTTTTTATTTGAGCAATGAGCTCTAGGAAGTGTGCCTGAATGAACGTCCATTCCATTTGTAAACACTTATTTTGAGTGTACTCATATTATGGATTAACCTCCACCGTGGTTTTTCCCCTAACAGGGTTTCCCCATAAAAATCCTTGTGTTATGGTGTTGTGGTTGATCACCTTATGTTCTTGCATCTTTCTTTTGGTTCAATGCTATAAGTGGTTTAAAGATCAAGTTAATAAATTTAAATTTTGTAGAACACTGATTCAACCCCCCCTCTCATTGTTCCTTGATTCCAACACATTGTAGAGAGAATTAAATTTTGTGACTGCTAAGAGGGAATTCTAAGGCTAACTGATGACGTTTGAGATCTGGATAGAGAAAAATTAGCAATAGAGAGAGCTAGACTGAGTTAGGAGCGAGATTTGACTAAGAGCATGGAAGGAGGAAAAGGGGTAATAGAGATATCTATGCAACTATCTTGAGCCACCAGTGATGCCACTTACTATAGGACCCTTTACGAGTAGTCAGTTATAGCTAAGAAGTGAGAGTTGATCTTCTCTAATAAGAGATAATTAGGCAAGAGAAAGGGTTGATGGAGCCACCACTAGTAGGATTGGCACTATCATCTACAACTCCTAGAAATCACCTACAACCAAAACATCTATCACAAATGAGAGATCAATGTAACAATTATTCTCATGTAACCTTGAGAAGAGAATTGATACATACAATCATTTGATATTCCTTCTCTATTGAATAATGAATATGAATAGTTAAAAAGTAAAATTATAATTTCTTGTAAAATAAAAAGTGTGAAACCTAGATGAGGATTTTATTAGATTGTGACAAGTGTCATAATAATATGCAATGAGAAAACTTGACCTATAAATATATAAATATTATAATAAACAAGTACTCTTAATTTTAGCTTAACTAATTAAAGTAATAAGGGACCTAGTACTTAATTAATGATTAATTAATTATCAAGTGATGTTCCTAATTACAACAACATAGCAACAACTAGAAACATGATGGAGGATTATTTTTGATAATTTTTTAGTCATATGTATGGAAATACCATGATGTATATGTAATGAGAATTATGATATGATGTATTTGATAATATATGCATGTATGATTATGGAAATTATGATGGACATTGACACTATTAATATTTTTGTGTATATGTGATGGTGATGAATGGATATGATTATATGTATTGTGATTGATACCATGTTATGTGATTTGGATGTATGATCTATATGATGTTATGCTTATGATTCATGTCTTTTTTATGATTATATGCATATGACTGATGATGGTGATGCAATATTTGGATGCATAGGATAGACATGTGATGTATATCTATTGTTCTAACATGTGTGATGTAGAGTATTTGTAACTACATGATTATTAATCTGTATGGAGATGTAATGATGATGATTATGAATGATGTATATATATTTAACCTATATTTATATATGTGGTGTAATTATTATGTATGTATAAAATTTAATTCTAAATGAACCTAATACATAATGGACTAACTAAATTCACTTAATGGATAATGAAATAATAGGAAAAAAGATGTTTATCCTAACATAAATAAATGCACCCAAAATAAACAAAAAATCTAAACAATATTGGGATGACAAGAGATTTAATGAATTAGAATAAAAAATATATATTATGTAAAATAAATTTAATCATAATATAATGATTCATGACAATGAAAAAATGCAACTAAATGATAATGATATGATTGATGAAAAATAAAAAAGATACAACTAAGTGATAATGGAATGATTAATGACAATGTAAAAATACAACTAAATGATAATGAGATGGTTAATGAAAATGAAAAATATGATTAGACTAAAAAATATAAAAATATTAAATAACCTATATGGTAATGAAATTATTAATGACAATGAAACATAATGATAATGAGATGATTGATGAAAATACAAAATATGATTAGAATAACAAAAATAAACACCTAAAACGAACCTAAATAATAATGAAATGATTAAAGATAATACAAAAATTTAAATAAATTATAATGAGATGATTAATAAAGGTGAAAAATATAACTCAATTATAATGACATGCTCACTTGGTGGTAAGTGGATGTGGGTTTCAAGCCATAAAAAAACATTCATAGGATCAAAACTAATAGGAAATGAGAAGACATGAGAGGGTAAATGTTCACACAAAAATATATGATTAAGTGGAGTGAGGAAACTACATAGGACAAATAGATGAGAGATTGGGATGAAGGATTAGTGGATTATAAGCATATAGAATAAATGGATGGGGGATTTGGAGTGCCAAATTAAAACTACGATGTACTGAGCACTTAATTTGGATTAGTATGGGATACTATACATCAAGATATGATGAACCAAGGTGTAAGATAGGAAATTGAGCTTTGCAAAAGAAAAAGTGATTTCTTTAAGAACACGACTTCCTACTACATTCAAATGAATTAGATATACTTAAAATATGATTTATAGTTTATAAAACTATTACAATATGGAAATTGAAATTAACTTTAAAAAAAATCAATGCTATTTTTCAATTATAATAAAATGATACAAACATCTATTTTTGTATGAAAATTATAAGTCAACAATATCAAAATAGAAAGTACATGTCTTAAAGATGTTACTATGAATTAAAAAATATATATTGCATGAACACCAATGCAACACATAGGCTATATAATGACTTGATGTTATCACATATGAACAAAAGAAAAAAAAAATAGAAGATCACTTCTAGATATATTCCAAATCAAAATAGATTTCGATAATGTGCACATAAAAAGAGAGTTTAAATGTTCAGGGTAGTTTTTGATAGTTTTTTTCATTGATGTTGATAGTGATTGCTGGATGTCATTAATGTCAACACTTGAGAAATAAGAAAATTGTTAGTCCTTGGCATTAGTTTTCATTGTTATATTCAATTTGGGATAAAATTGATGTATGAAAGAGTTACTAAAGGTTTATAGCATGTCTTTTTCTCTCTCCTAATGTTCCTAATGAAGTATGTGTTTCTGAAAGAAAGAGCTAGTCTCCACAAGGTACTAAATTTTTTCTAGTTTAGGAAGTTGCATTGAATTCTATTTGGGAGAATTCTCTACATTCCTCTGTTGTTGAATATATGGTCTTTTGGTTTGGGATTCAAAGTTATTGCTCTATGTATGTTGCACTCCTATATTTTTAGGTCACTAGTGTTGCTAAGAAGGTTTTTGTGAATTGTAGAAGGTTGATAGTATTTTTTAGTTGTTTGGATTGTTGATGGGTGTTTTTGCACCTTCTCAACATAGGAAACACACAAGTATGCTACCTCTCTTGAAAGGTATAAATCTGTAAACAAGCTACAAATCACTACCCATGGGTCTCACAAGTGTTAGGTCATGAAAATGCTTTGAATGTATCAATTGGTCTTATGTTATTTTTCGGTAATCACAGGGCAGCCTTACATATAATAAGTTGGAGGGAAATTGGTTCTAGAAATGGAGTTCCCAAGAAGTTAGAGATGATGTGAAATTGCTGCAAGTTTAGAACAACAATATGGAATCCACCTTTATCATCACATTTGGCTTTACAATGATACTTGAACTTTTCCTATACTACCATTTCAAAGAAACGTCAAAAGGGAAGAGAGAGGAGAGAGTTCCTAGACCCGAAACTACCAATGAACAATGATAAAGGAGAGCACTACAATGGACAACCTTCCTGAAACTAAGTTCCACTTAACCAAATCGGCTAATAGTATCATGAAACTAGTGCTATATTCTAAGGTTTACAAATTTTTAACCATTCATTCACAATACAACATGAATAAAATATGAAATTTAAGTGAAAAAAACAATGTACATTCAAACTAGCTTTACACTACTATTTATCATCAACAAAAAATAAAAATCATGAGCAAGAAAGACATCAACATAGTATAATTCTTTAGCGTCAATGAACAACATATAATAATATATTAAAGAATATAAAAAAATAGAACAACAAAGTAAATTTACTCAAATCCACTAACTATGAGGAGAAGAATTAGGAAACATGCATGAAACTCAAGAATCCACCAAAATCAATGAATTTGTATTAGAATTTAAGTAGCATGTCTTTACAACTCAACTCTCTCTTGAAAATGAGAGGAGAACCCCTATTTATAGTGCTCAAAAATTAAAAATGAGTGGCCAAGATTTAATCTCATTATGTGGCCATGATTCACTACAAATTAGGGTTTCACCTACCTCCAATATTTTATAATTTAAAATACATTTTTTGTCTAATAGCCTATTTTGTCTTCTAGTGTCCAACACTATAGCACTTTTGTCTTTTGTTGATTTCTCTTTTCTGTAGCAAAACAGTGAGGAACTCATCATCAATGACATGTTTTCCAACCTCCTTTTGTAATGTGGCATATTCCACAAACTTTCCAATTAGTTTCTGGAGTTTGTCCCACTCCATTATATCTAATTGAAGCACCTTAAATCAAAACTTCTTTGACCGACCCATGATATATTCCCAATTATTCATGCACTTGGGCGTAGCCTTAACTATTTGTTCAGACTGGGTGGAGGCATGGGAAACAAAGTCCATAAAATTCAGAGTTAGCAAATCTATTGTTCCTTGCTTAATTTTATTATGAAAATAGGGCCTAATTTTCCTCAGATCAAGATCAAGGGCCGACATCTCGTAGTCGGTCATTATATTGAGGTAATCCTCAACATCTACCTTGTGTTCCTTGGCCCATTCTAAGTCGTGTTCTACCTCATGGAGCACTCATTTTAAAACTTCCTTCCTATGGTCCAAGCTTATTTTCCAAGTTTCAACGAGCCATTGATAAGCCTTTGTTAGGCCTAGCTCTTTTTCCCATCATTTTTTAGGTATCTTTAGGGTAGATTCAAGTTTAGGATAGGTGATCCTATACAATTTAGTGAATTGGTGGCAAGTCTTCTCAACATCCTCTAGTTTCTTTTGCACATCTCAGAACTTGTTTATCATTTAGACATCATGGTTGATGCCCATATCACCATTATAAATTACCCACTGAAACCAATCCTCGGTGGCCTTCATCCAACTCTTTCTTTTCTCTAGTTTATCTAATTGCTCTTTTGATAGTAGCAATGGTGGGGTTAATGATGTTCCTCACAGCTCTTCGGTAGAAGACCATTGTTGTATGTAGGAAATGAGATCTACCACTTGTGCTTTTAATTCCTCCTTGAAGGGTTGGTCTTTACTCATCTAATAAAAAATTGTAGCTACAGACCCCTGGAGTTGATTAATCTTCTCCTCCCATGTGGTTGTACCCATATTAATAGTGGAGATATTATAGGTTGCCCCCTCTTATTTATCCAACAATGAGGTTGCAATTTTCACTATCTAGGATCCTGATGCATCCATCATGATGTGTGACCTAACCTTCGGCCTTTTTTCCATTCTTGGCTCCTATTTGAGTCCATGATAGAATTGCCTCTAGTATTGTCTTGGGATTCATGGGAGTGGAGTTCTTATTTTTTATTTTCTTCTCTAGCCACTCGAGCATCTAAGATCCTTCCTTGGGTGATTCGTGACCACCCTCTTCTCTTTGAATTTGTTGGATTTCTATTTTTTCATGATCAAAGGCCTCATTCTCTTTTTTCCCCTCTTCTTCTTCTTCATTTGAGTCATGGATAAATATAAATTTTTCCTTTTCTTTTGGTCTAGCTTCCCCTCCAGGTACCCTTTCTTCTTCTTTCATAGGCTCTACATGACATTTTTCCTCAAGATTTTTCCTTTTTTCAGCGTCTTCTTTAGGCTTATCTTCTTCTTTAGTTTCATCTTCTTTATTTTATTCTTCCTCCCTCTTAGGGGCACCTCTTCTTGCTGGTCCAGGATTACATCTTGTTCCTTTGATGGAGGCTTAGTTGAAATTTCAACGTCTTTATTATTTTATTTCTCTTCTTCAGAAGATTGCCTCTCGACTTCCTCACTAACATTTTTCAAGTTTCTTGGAGAACTCTTCTTCAAGCTCTTGGTTGGAGGACTCTATTACATACTTGGCACCAATGTCGTCAATGTCTTGTTTAGAGGATTGAGGCTTCTCTTCCTCTTTGTACGCCACCTCATTGATGAAAATTTGTTCATACTTTGGGTGCACATGGTAGTCATCTTTATAAATATCCTCAGGCTCGACACTCTTTTCCCTTTCAACTATCTCCCTCTCTTACCTTTCAAGTTCTTCTAAAATTTTCATAGTCACCTCCATTTTGGGTGGCTCTGTTGCACGAGAGACAAGGAGACCAGCAACAGACTAAGCTAGGTAAGCTTGCACCATGGGATTCATTAACACCCTAGAAAGCTCCATAATAATATTCTACATATGATGGGAAAATGCTTCTGGGAGAGAAAGGGAAGGAATAACTATTGTAGTGGCCAAGGGGACCATAGACGATAGAGACATTAAAGAGGAAGAGAGTATGGAAGTTGTAGCCAATGACGAATCTCTTACCACAATAGGCATAGTGGGCAAAGTGGAGACAAGGTGCACATAAATTTCTACTACAGGCGGGAAAGAGATGACTAACACCTGAGATACCAAAGAATGAGTAATAGCAATGACATCAGTGGTGATGACAAGGGTAGAGGCAGAAAGTGGTGATTTTTATTTCTCAGCCTCTTCTTCCTCTTCCCCCTCATGTATTGGATCTTCTTGAATCGTTGGCATCTCAAAGAACCCAAAAGAATTCTTTGCTTTCTTTTTAGTTTTCGCCTATGATGGCTTCCTTGAGTAAACCTTGTGTTTTGGTTAATGTTTCATTGCTTCTTTTCTCTTTTAGGATCTGGTGGTAGGAGGAGACCTGGAAACCTCCTCAAATGTAGCAATAGTTCCGCTATCAGTCTCACTGCCGAGCTCATCTTCAAGCTCACCGTATGTAAGTTCAACTCCTTGATGCTTTAATTGAGTGATTTAAGCATCGATCCATTGTCTCATTTTATGCTCAATTGGCTTTGCGAGAATTTTGAGGTTATTGACCTCTTCCTAGTCCTAGTCTATGAGGGGCAGTGGCATATTGGTAATGGTATCAAACCTCAGATCAATGAAAGTGCCTTCATCTTCAAAAATTTGGTCTGGCACTTGGAATAGCTTGACTTTTTTGATAAAGTACATCGTCATTCACATGTAATTCCTCATGCACACTTCTTTATCATCTCAAAAGTAAGCTGAAAATTCTTCAACATTGTGCAGGTGGGCATACTCCTTCCCCACAAACCTCTTTAGTTTACCATATGGGTCCATCCTTGGTCGAGGAGTGTATTGGCTTAGATTATATCTGGTAAGCTCCTTTTCTAAATATTCAAAACATTAAGTCATAAGGAGAGCATACATTCCTTGCACAAAGGTAAGAGGATAAGGCAACAGTACCTAGTGGTTGCTAGTGAGGAGAGTATGGGCGTGTTGTAGTTACCTTGATACGTCTAAAAAAATTATCCAGTCATTTGGATACCAGGGTAGTTTGTATGGTTTCTCACTAAAGCCCTTGATTCAAATATAGGTAAAATTTAGGAAATTGGATAAATAGAAATTCAAACTTCTGGATGAAGGCACGTGCACTGTGAGTGACCCTTCTCTCGAAGTCCCCTTTGAGAAGCCTGATTAGGTGTCTGATGAATGCATCATTCACCCTGTAATAGTCCCTCTTAAAGATTTTGTATTGCAACTATGGGAACCGATCATACTCCTTCAAATCTCTTCTCAGAATTATGCTTTGCACCACAAATAGGCCTTTATATGGATTGGAATTGGCCAAAAGGTAGACCAGATAGGAGGTCATTTACAATTTATGAGACTTCTTCACCACCATGAAATTCTCATGCATTTTCTCGCTAATCATCCAAGCCCAATCGACTTGGGGGTGCCTCTAATAATTTCTTCAATTGAATAAAACATCCAATCACAAAAATATGTTCTGATTGGGATGCCCATGACTCTGCTTAGCAAAGTCACCAAATCATGATAGTCTTCATAGAAGTCACATATAAATAATTCTTGGGGCACTTTTTTTTCACTCCCCCATTTTTCATTTAACCAATGTTGGCTAATCAACTTTTTGCACTTCAAGGGGTCCACCTTCCACATGTTCTTAGTGTATTCCATTGATGCTTGCTCTGCGAGGTCATGAGTGTGGATGCAAAATTTATATCCAATAGACTTGGCAGAGAGATCAAAAAAGACCCAACCATCTCGGTCTATAATTATTTTCCTTTTCTCTTGGTAGGCTTCCCTGCAAGCCATTACCAATTTTGAGGCTACCAGATCAGGCGGGAAGCCAATCGCCTTAGCTAGACCACTCTTCCTTATTCTTTTTGCATTTTATGTGGTAAGGTTAACAATGAACCTTTGCATGAAATCATCTATATGAAATGGCCAAGGTTGGTATCCATGATTTTTCCCATTCAGTAGCGACTTTGGAGGTGACCTTCACTCCTTTCAATTGAAAACTAATCTGATCTTTATCCTCTTTCCCTCTAGCATTCTTAAAAGGTTTATTTCCCTTTTCTTTCTCGATGGATGTCCTCGATGGTCTTACAGTTGGTTCCATATATCCTACAGGAATAGATGCAGTAAGCATATTCATATATAAAACAAGGGGAGTGTTAGTAAAACCCCACAAAATAGATGTTAGAACACATAATTCATCTTTCAGAGATCATAATAATTCCTAAAAATCATTGTTTTCCTCTCGTTCGAGGGAGATTGAGCAATGGGGTCCTAGGGATGTGGGTTTCCTTAGGTTGGTGCATGTTTTGAAGTTTTTCATTTGTAAATGGCACTAGCAAAAGAGAATCCCACATTACGGGATCTATAGGTAGGGAGGATGGTCGTCGACCCCCAAATTTTAAGTTTAGCATGGCTTTGGGTGGGAACCCACGAAAGGAAACTACATGGTGGCCATTTTGAAATGGAGAAGGCAAAACGGTGGCCTATAGGTAGTGGTCCAAACCATTGGGCCTACCAAAGTAATTAAGGTACCTCATTTTCTTAGGGAAACCAAACGACGAGAGGAGGAGCGGACCCCACAAGGTGGATGGTAGCTTGAGTGTTGTCGTCTTGAAATGATGATCGTTGAATGACCAGGACGAGGCAACGATCCACAAGGACCAGCCTAAAATCTAGTTTACTTAGTCAATTTCGAGGAATATGACCCCGATGGCAAGGAGGAGCTCAAGATCCACCAAGAGGGTGAAAGGGAAAGGTTTGGTATTTTGTGATCGAACGTTGCAAATGGTGGTGAAAAATGGACAAAAGTTCACGAGTGGCAAACCACAAGGCTTTAACAAGGTAAAAACCCACCCAACGGTGATAAGTTCGATGGGGTCCATAAAGTGGGAAGACATATGATGGTCCTTTGGAAATGGTGCTAGGCGAGAGTTGACGACACACGATGACCCACAAGGCTAGAATTGAGATGGTAGACAACTCCTTGAGGTGATTTTTTTCTAAGTAGTGAGCTTATCCCGGGGTTGATGGAAGAGGGGCCCCCAAAACCTGCAAGGTGGAAGGGCAAGGTAAAATAACCATTTTGGAATGGTCAAGGCATGGGCCATCAGTAAGTGGAATACTACACTTGTTGGACCACATGCATCATTGGCTACCCAGAAGGTAAGATTTTTCTAAGTTTGAAAGTGATGGCGAGAGGGTATGAGCCATTTGAATGCCCATGCCCGACATAGGTGGTAGCCATTTGTTTAAAGTTCAATATTCACAGTGCCAAGAAAACCACAGTGGGAATTATATGGCTTGCAAGGGCTCGATTTCCCTAATTCAAGAATGGTTATGTGTTCCACACGTACCCAACGAAGGAATTTCAAAAGGACTTTCAAATTTCAAATCATGGGTTTTGTGCATTGTGGGGTTTCCCTTCCTAAAAAATTTGACTTCACAAATTTACAAGAAAAACCATGAGACACACAATGGCAAAAGACTTACCTAGGAATTCCACAAGAATTAAATGAAGAATCCAAAGATTGCAATGCACAAATGGCAGCACGATCTCATGGGAGTGAAGGTGGCAGAAGCTGGAGGGATCTAACAAATTTTTAGAAGGAATGTTGATGAAAATGACCCATCAAAAAATAAAAAGAGTGTGGCCCCATTCAAAATGGGGTTGTGTGCTATTAGCACAACAAATGGTGAATCCAATGGAGAATGCTCTTGAGCATTCCAGGGATAAATGTTCATTCAAAACCTAGAATCTCTGGTTTCGCAAACCAAAAGCCGAATTCCATAGGTGAACTAGGATCTTGAGGAAGGATGAGATTATTTATTGAATCAATGTGTAGCAGAATCTCGGAAGTGTGTGCGTGGTGGATTCATTCACCTTTTCTCAAAGACCATAAAAATAGCTATTGATCAAGCAGAGGCAAGCTACGTAAATTGTCTAACCCCAAAAATAACCTGGAAATCGCTCCACTTCCAATCCGGCATCCATAGCCCTAACAGAGTTATCACTGTGATCCCACGAACATTAATTTATTGCCAACTAGGTGTCCATAGCCTTGATAGAGTTATTCATACACCCACATAGTTGCATACTTTGACTTTTTCTTTTATTTTCTTGATATTTTATTTTGATACTTTCTCCTCTTTTCTTGCTCAATTGTGTAAGCACTGAAGCTCATTGTGGGTTTGGAATCATAGTAGTCACTGGAGGAGACTTTATTTTTTTTCACTTGTCCACCCCTCCTAACAACTATTGTATAGATCCTTGGAAACAATTAAAGTCTATCTTTGTTTATGATCCAAGATAAGTGCAAAGGGATTCAAATTAGGATCCCTTCCTAGGTTGAATCAAAAGTTTAAGTAAGGAAATTGTCTCCATGGAAGCGATCAGAGACCATTAGTTGACAGTGAGCATTTATCCAAGGAACACAAAGAGAAGGCAATGAAGTGAATGGTTTGTCAAACCAAGCACAACCACTGCAATAAGAATAAGGAAACCTTAGCAAAACAAAACCAACTGGGAAATAGGAAAAAACAAAGAGAAATAGTGAAGCAAAGGAAATCTAAGCCAACATATATACAACCATTTACAAAGGTGAGATTTAGAGGCTCAGGAAAGGAAATAATGCTTTAGGTTCTACCCATTGATGGGAAATGTGAGATCCACACCAGTTAGTTTCTTGAGACAAAAATAATTGTCTCCTAGAATTTCAAATATTTGAAAGGGGCTAAGCCAGATCTTAAAATTTTTATCATGTCCCGCTATCTTTTCATGGGCCTTATCCCAACACAGGACCAAATTAGTGATTCTAAAGGCCTTTACTCTGGATCGATTGTCGAACCATGTTTTAACTACACCCTGATGTTTGGTAAAATTTCCAATGGCTTAATCACAGACTTCTTCTAGATGTAATAATTCAACTAGGCAAGCCTCCCGATGATCTCCTTCATCATAATAAGTGTTGATAAACTGGATGGTGGGGATATTTAGGTGTATGGGAAATATGGGATCTAGTTCATAGACCAGATGAAATGGTCAATCCCCTAGGAAAGCCTTGTGGTGTGTTCAATCTTCCCAAAGGGAAAAACACAACTGGGTGTGCCAATCTTTGGGATTCTTATTAAGCAACTTCTTGATCACAATGATCAAGTTCTTATTGGTGGAATCAGCTAGGCCATTTCCTTGAGTGTAGTAATTAGATGAAAATTTGAGGGAAATTCCATAGTCAAAGGCCCAAATAGAAAATTTGAGTGAGGAAAAGGTGGATCTGTTGTCACAAATAAGGGAATATGAGCAACCAAAGCGATTTAGAATAAAGCTATCTAGAAAATTAGTGACTACCTCTATGGTACATTGTCTATATGCAATAGATTCCATCCATATAGTACAATAATCAGAGGCAGTTAGAATGTAAATGTGGCCTATAGAGTATGGTGGGCTTATCAAACCAATGAAGTCAAGATCCCATTGTGCAAATGGCCTTACCTCCAGGATTGGTTGCAACATGACAACATTGTTTCTTCTCTGATAGTAGTAGTTTGGCATACATGGCAGGTTCAAACATGATGATTAGCATCTTTGAGCACCATTGGCCAATAATACCCAACCCACAAGATTTGATGAGCGGTGGATGGGCCTGATCCATGGCTAGTGCCAAATTTAACATGAAATTATGTTAAACCCCATGTTGCTTCTTCTTTTCCAAGGAACATGAGGTAAATCCTCCCATGGTTCCGTTTGTATAGAATAGAACCTTGCATAATGTATCTACTACTATTTAGCCTAAGGGAACAATTTTGGACTCCTTGTAAGTGAGGCATGATTTTTTTATGCAATAGATAATAGACAATTTTTTCATACCATTCTCTAGGGGAAACATCCTCAAGCTGACATTCTTGAACCATGAGTTTGGGTCCTGCCTCCAATAGTGTTTCAAATATCATTTCGGTAAGGGCATGCCCTCTCACTAATTTAATAGTTTGAATTTCCATGTCATATTCCTGCAATAGGGTAACCCATTTTGTTCTTCTCTCCCATATTTCATTTTGCATCCGTAATTACTTCACTACTAGGTCGGGCACTATTGCGAACACCTTATTGCGCAGGATGTAGTGTCTAAAATTCTTGAATCCTCTTACTATAGCATATTCCTACTTCTCCATGTTGTGGTACATCAGCTCAACATCCTTTAGTGGAGCACTCATGAAGGCAATTGGTTTCTCACTTCCTTCATCCTCCTTTTGAGTCAATATGCTGGCACAGGAATGGTCTAAGGCAAATGAGTAAACATAGTGTAACATTAGAATAAATCTTGTGATAAGATCTATGGCTAGACAAACAATTGTCAATCCTAATCTAAATCAAAACTAATCTAAAATCAAACAATAAAGAACGAATATGAAAACATGATAAAAACTAAATAGACTAGATTGATCTCACCGAATATGCATTCATCCTTTTGAATGATCTCCATTTCTCTTCTCCATTTTGCCTTTTATGTATTCTTGCCCTCATATTTCTTTGTTTGAATGCAAGTATAGTTGTGTTGAATGTCTAAGCAAAATATCGAAGAATGGTCTCTCTTCTAAAAAATGACTAATTTCGGGAGCAGGAATAATGATAATGACAAGCCATTTTATAGATTTTGTGTTTTCGAATGATCAGATCAGATTGAAAGAGAGATCGACAGATGAGATTGATGAATGCCATGCGATGTGAGTTAGAACATGAGTCAGGAAAGACTAAAAATAGAACAAGATCTTAATCTTCAGTTAAGAACCTTCGAAAATAGAAGAAATAGACTTTGAATGTCAAAGACAAAGTCAGAACTCAAAGATGAGGAATTCAAATGCATAATTAAATATAAGATATTTAATTAATAGATGCATACATGCATATGAGTTAGAACTAGTTAATCGACTAGTTGTGATGAAGATTTTTCTTGTAGAAGATGATCAGTAGTTAAATTCAGAGATAACTTAAGAACTAAATTTAGATATTGAGTCCGAAGGTAAGTGGATGACCAGATAACTGATTAATAGAAGAATGCGACATAAATGATTTAAATGTGAATTAAATGTTAATTTAATTCAATATTCAAAAATAGAAGATTTTAATTAAATAAATAAAGTAATTTATTTAATTTGACTATTCAAAAGGGTGGAAATGAATAATAAAATAATAAAATATTTAATTATAGTTGAAAAGGTTAAATTTGAATAATTAAATAAAGATATTTAATTAGAGTTGGAAAAGTATGATAAAGAGGTAATTAAATAATAAATTATTTAAATGATAGGTAAAAGGGGGAAGAATTAATAAGTTAGCGACATAATTAAATAAATGTGACTTATTTAATTAATCAAGTTGAATAAAGATTAATAATGAATTAATGAATTAATTAGAAGGGGGTATTTAATTAATAGAGGAAATATGTATTAGAAAGGTAATTAAATAATAAACATTATTTAATCATGACCATGGACTATAGAAAATTATGTCGAATGTGTACTCGTATGACTAGACCAATTTTAGGTATCTACAGCTTGCCCTCTTTGATACAATGTTGGTACAATGTTGTGTCAAAGAAAATATGCCCCGGTCATGCCCCAATGAAAGGGAGAATGACGATGAGGTAGTGGTATGCCCCCTCAAGAGAACAAGTGGGTTCAAAGAACATGAGTGTGCTCTCGAAATGGATAGATAATGGTGGTGAAGATGTAGAAAAGAAGAAATGTTAGAATGGATGATTGCAGAATGTTAGTAAGAAACAATTAAGTTTGATTGATTGAGAAAAAGACATAATCTTTGATATATTGCCAAATATGCTATACTTGCTTGTTATCATCATTGGGCGGGAAATGACACAAATGGATAGTACACACTATGATATGAGATAGACCATAGTGTACAAAGTTATCCACTTGTGAAAAACAGACAGTCGTAGACAAGGAATGTCTTAACTTAGACTAAGGACAAGATGCCCCAGTCGTTTGGTCAAGACAAACCATAGACATCAGAAAAATAAAAGACAGGTCATGAGACGTCATTGCTCCTCTAAATCCTTGACAGGACATCCTTGAGGAAACTAGTAACATGACTCAAAAACCAATGTTAAAAAGATAGTTGACAGACAACAACCAAAGAAAAAGAATCCTGAGATGTCGTTGCTTCTCTAAATCCTTCAAGGGACATCCTTGAGAAAGCTAGCAATAGGATCTTGCACAAAATGATAAAAAGATAAGACAAAATAGGATATAAAGTCATAAAGCCAAATAAATGTATTTTCCAAAACTTGATCTTGTGGGATTGTTCGATGTTGATGTTTGACATAGCGTAATGTGAGATAATGACACATACCGCATAAGACGTTGAGTCTGGTTTCGACTTGGTGACTTCTGTATAAGGCATGACAAAGCCTGGCTTCAGTAAGACATGTGCTATATAAGATGTTGGAGTCTAATGATGTTGAGTTGACAAGCAACATGAGACTATAACAAATTTGATGACGTATGTTTACAAGAAACACATATCTTGCATAAGACATAGGTTGATCGCTTTGACAATGTGTTTAATATTGACTTGATGACAATTTGAGATGTTTTTCCTTGTTGTTGCATGGCTTGTTTTGATTCATTGACTGATAAACTTTGTGTGTGTGTGTGTTGACCGTGTATGACATGAGATGATACCTTAAACTATGATATGCAAGTTGTGTGATAGTGATTGTGAATGAACCCTATTGGACTGACCTACTGTAGTCTTGGGAGCTCATCAATTGATTAACCTTGCCTACATTGTACACACAGAGACCTCATAGTTCAACACGACCAATGAATTTGAATATACAAAGTGTCATGATTTTAATGTGTGTGATACATGACAAATCTAAACTGACTAACCTAATGCCTTGAGGGCACATCGATTGATGGCCTTTCCTATGTCCTAGTCACAGAGGCAACATAGTTCGACTATGTCTATGACTGACTTAACATGACTGAGTTGACATGATTGACTAGACATGACTGACTCGACATTACTGACTTGACATGATTGACTAGACATGACTGACTTGACATGACTGACTTGACTCTGTTTTTGGTATTTTCTAACATGTTTTGATTTGTTTTGGATTTTGAAAGTTTTTTGAATGTTTTTGGGAATTTTTTCAGGACATTTTCAATGATGTGATGTTATGTACAAAGTGTTAGGGCACAGAACAAGGATTTTCCCCCAGTCGGGAATATGATTTGGAAGATGGAGTGGGTAATGTGATGGAATGGATGTTTAGATGTCAATCATTCCAAATAATGGATAGGACAACCATTTATTATGAGTGATGGTGAAAAAGTCTGATTAGAATGATGGTAGATGGAAGAGCGAGTTTGACTACACATGGCGCCTGTTTGTTAGGTTTTCACCATGGTACTTATCCATAGCACCACCGAAGTGGTTTTCACTAGTGTTCAGATTTATTTCTCTTTACTTTTTTGATTTTCTCAATTTTTTTGGTGTTACAAAGATGCCTGTTTGCCATGTTTTCATCAAGGTAACCATTTTTTTGTATATATATATATATTTTAGATTAAGACACAGATTCTTGGCAACTTAAGCAGAGAACCTCTTTAGATGTAGACTGTTGATAGGGGCAAAAAGTAGTTCTCCTTCAAGAGTAGAGAGTTGGTACGCTCCTGATCCAAAGGTTTCTGTGACAATGTACGACCCCAACTAGTTAGGTTCAAACTTTCCTGGTTTCTCGCGTTCAGCTTGGTTCTTAGGATTCTCCATTGATACCAGGTCACCAATGTCAAAGTGTCTATTGAGAACCTTCCTATTGTAACTATGACGAAGATGATTCTGATATGCTTGTAAATGATCTAATGCTTTTTGTCTTCATTCATCCAACAATTCTAGCTCTTGTAACCTAGAGACACGGTATTCTTCACTGTCGATATCACCCTTCAAGGATACCCTTAGAGAAGGTATTTCAACCTCAATAGGTAAGATAGCTTTAGACCCAAATACGAGGGAATATGGAGTGGCACCGGTGGGAGTGCAGATGCTTGTGTGATAAGCCCATATGGCAGGATTAAGCTATAGGTTCCAGTCATGACTAGCATCATTGACAGTCTTCTTAAGGATTCTAACAATAGTTTTATTAGACGCCTCAGCTTGGCCATTACCTTGGGGGTAATATGGGGTGGAAAAATGGTGTTTGATGTGGAATTCTTCACATAAATGGTGTACTTCTTGGTTCTTGAATGGGCGGCCATTGTCTGTGATTATGGATTGAGGCACACCATACCGACAAATGATATAGTTTAGGATAAACTTAGATATTTGTGTGTCGGTTATGTATGTCATGGGGATGGCTTCAATCCATTTCATGAAGTATTTGGTGGCAGTGATGATGAATTTGTGGCCATTAGATGATGAAGGGTGTATCTTACCTATGAGGTCAAGTCCCCATTAAACGAAGGGCCATGGTGAAGTAATTGGACGAAGCTCCTGCACTGGTGCTCTTATCAAGTCTCCATGTATTTGACATTGTCTACATTTCTTCACAAAGACATATGAATCTTTCTCCATAGTAAGCCAATAGTAACCTAATCTCATAATCTTATGGGCTAGAGTAGGACCACTCAAATGAGATCCACATATACCTTTGTGTAGCACTCACAAAGTTGTTTGTGCTTCCTCAGCATTGAGACATCTCATTAGGGTGTTATCTAAGGTACGTCTATACAGGGTGTCTCCGATGATGGTGTACTTAGCTGACTTTTGAATGAAGGTTCGACGTTGGTTATTGGAAAAGTCTTGAGGTAGGGTTTGGTCAGTGAGGTAATCGAATATGTCTTTATACCAAGGAGGCGTAGGACCAAAAATGGTACACACTATCGTAGTATAAGGGACATCATAAGTGGGGATCAAAAGCTGTTCAACCAAAAACTTGAACTTAGGCACATTACTTGGAATATCCAACAAAAGAACCCATGGTTGCCATTGCATCTGCAACTCTATTCTAGATACGTGGTATTTGTTGAAAAATTATGTCATTGAAATACTATTTGAAACTATCAGCCATCCTCTTGTAAGGTGCAAGTTTTTCATCCTTAGTCTCATAATCATCATTCACTTGTCGAATTACCAATTGAGAGTCACCAAAGACCTGTAGGCTCTTTATGTTCCATTGAGCTGCCATTTTCAAACCTATCACTAAGGCTTCGTATTCTGCTATATTGTTTTTACAAGGGAATGCAATCCTGAATGATTTAGGAATGGTATCACCTTGAGGTGTAACAAATAAGATACCAGCCCCTGAACCACAATTTGTATGTGATCCATCAAAGTATAGTTTCCATTTAGTTTTAACATCAAGGTTGAAGAGAAATTCATTTGGAAAATCTACTACTAATGGATGATCTACCTTTATAGGTGTGTCTGCTAGTTGATCTACAATGACCTGTCCTTTTATTGTCTTCCTTTCAACATACCGAATATCGTACTCACTAAGTATCATAACCCATTTAGCCAATTGGCTTTTTAAAGTTGCCTTACTTAGGAGGTATTTAAGTGGATCAATTTTTGCAATCAACATGGTTTGTCAATTGAGAATATAGTGCCTAAGTTTTTGGGTAGCAAAGACTACCACAAGATAGTCACATTCTATGTTGCTGTAATTCAATTCATAGCCCACTAAGGTTTGACTGATATAATAAACCGCTCTCTCATGACCTTGATCATCATGTTGTGTGAGAAGAGCCCCTAATGCCGACTGAGTTGCCAAGATGTAAAGTATCAATGGTTTCCCCTCTGTAGGTGGCATTAGGACTGGTGGAGTAAGCAAATAGTCCTTAATTTTTTGGAAGGCCTCTTGACATTTAGGTGTCCACACAAATGGCACTCCTTTTTTGAGTAAATACTGAAATGGATGTATTTTATCCACCAATTGTACTATGAAATGCCTAATGGACTGTAATCTCCCCTATAGGGTTCTGAGTTGACCAATGCTGGTTGGAGGAGGAATTTCTATGATTGCTCTTACCTTTTCTAGATCTACTTCAATGCCTCTGCGAGAGATGATATACCCTAACAGCTTCCCTGATTTGACTCCAAAGACACACTTCTTTGGATTTAGCCTGACATTGTAGTTTTCTAACCTCTGGAATATCTTGTCTAACACTTTCAAATGATATTCCCTTGTTTCTAACTTGGCTATTATATCATCTACATAATCTTCCATGAATGTATATACAAAGTCATGAAAAATCATGGTCATTGCTTGTTGGTACGTGGCTCCTGCATTCTTAAGGCCAAATGGCATAACATTCCAATAGTATGTGCCCCATGGACACGTGAAAGTTGTCTTATGTTGATCTCCAGGTGCTATCTTTATCTGGTTGTATCCGGAGAAACCATCCATGAGGGATAACATCTCATATCCTACAGTAAGGTCTGCTATCATGTCGATATTTGGCAATGGGAAGTCATCTTTAGGACATGCCTTGTTGATGTCTCTAAAGTTAGTGCAAATATGAATTCCCCCAGTTGGCTTAGTCACTGGTACAAGATTCAATATCCAATATGCATAGTCTATTGTCCTTATGAATCCTACATCCAAAAGTTTCTTAAGTTCTACCCTGACCAATAGAGCAATTTGTGGATGCATCTTCCTCAACTTCTATTTCATTGGTTTGATACTTGGCTGTTATGGTAAATAATGCAATATTAGGTCTGGATCCAACCCAGGCATGTCAGCATATGACCATACGAAGTTTACTTGTCTCTTTTTGAAGAAGTTCTTGAATTCATGTTGTTCTGTTTCTATCAAAGAAGCTTCAAAATATACTATTCGAGGATTATTTTCTATACCTATGTTGACTGCAACAGCTTCTTCCAGTAGCATGGGTGACTTTTCTTGTGCAACGGGGAGAATATTTAAGCCTCTATCCTCGGGTGCCTCAGAGAGGTTTTCACCCTCGGATATGTCCTTTATTTTGACTTTTTCTTCGTCCAAAGGTGCCTTTTAGTTTTCACCTAGGGACTCATCATTTTTATTTTCATTTTCATTTTTGCGACTAGAGGTGTAAATAGACTCCCCGAAATATGCTTTATCATGCAAGTCTATGGTAAAACCTGCCTTATGATCCCCTCTAGGTATGCCTTCTCTAAGTCCCATGAACTCAACAATTGCTTCGTCATTCTCGAATGTGTCTATGATAGGTGTACCTTGTTGATCCCAATCAATAAGTTCGGGATATACAAGGGGCATGTCATCATCGAAGTTTGTAAGGGTAGCTGTTGACAAGGTGAATATGGAATGGTTGACATGGTCGCAGAAGTTTTGGACTAACTCCTTCTTGTTCTTCCTCCTAGGGGTAGGTATAATCTATTATGGGACAATGGCGAGGGAAGATTCATCAGAAGATGGCTTGTCAGGTGCCCAAGATGCATGTCCAAGGGTTTCCCAATAATAGTTCTCTTGCCATTCTATTTTGGACAAGTGCTTCTTAGGATGAGGACTAGACTATTTCGATATAGGTTTCACATTGAGGTCCAACTCTCCAAATAAGGCATCTATGTTCATAGTACTAGTAGATGAGAGGGACTCCCATTCACCATCACTTGAGTAAGGGGATTCATCATAGACTAGAGGTTTGTCATAAACTGGAGGTGTATCCGAAACTAGGGGTTTGTCATAAATAGGGGGTTTATCGTAAACTAGGGGAAATGGTTCATGAGATGTCTCGATATTTGGGTAATCATTCACTTCCTCTTGAAACGTTGACATGGTACCAGGAAACCCAATTCTAAGTAGTTGACACCCTAGCCCTAGATTTTTTGGTCATGGGTAGACAGTAATCAGTTCTATCCTTCCATTTTGATATAGCCCTAACCCACAGTGCCTGTCATAGCCTTCCTTTTGCATTATCTTGAATCCTTTTCCATATTGGTCCTTAGATATTTGAATGGATAGGGAAGGGTATTCATATTCTTCTTGATACAACTAGGAATTAGCTTGATCCACTATTTCTTCATTTAACTCTCCCCATTTTGTCAATGTCATTGTAGGGGGAACATGAAATGTGACCATAGACTATCTTCTATCCGCTATGGGTAGGCCATATGCCTTAGGTGGAATCAGTTCAGTAACATAGTATGATGCCTTTACATTATATTCACCATAGCCTTTGTCTTGGATCTCGAGTTTTGGAGTGGATGATGGTGGTTTAAATGAAATGGACTTAGTGAGGTGTGATGGGTCAACGTATTGGGATAGAGTGGATGATGAAGCCTGTTGATTAACAAGCACCTGTCATTGTGGAAGATCCCTTAGGCTTGTACAATACTGGAAAGGATCTGGATCACCATCAATGGTGATCTCTTTTCCATTATAGGGGAACATGAGACATTGGTGGTATGTTGAAGGTACGGCTTTCATCGCGTGTATCCAAGGTCTACCTAACAACAAGTTGTATGGGAAAGTGAGATCCAAGACTTGGAAGCTGGTGTTCATGATTGCTGGGCCAATTCAAATAGGGAGTGTGACAACTCCTTTGGATGATCTTTCCTCATCATTGTAAGCCTTGATGACTATACTCTTAGAGGTATCTACATAGTCTTTCAAGAATCCTAATTCCTTAACCAACTTTAGGGTACATAATTCAAACCTTCTCCTTCGTCTACCAAGACTCGTTGGACTTTGTTTTGATGGACTAAGACTTCAAGATGTAAGGGGTCATTGTGATCTGACTTTTTAGCTCAGTAGTCTTGTTGTGAAAATGTATCATGATGTGAGTTGGTCAAATACCCCACCATATCTTTGAAATGATTGACATCTAAGTCTATAGGAACAATTGTATTTTGTAGAGCTTTGTCAAGAATGGACCAATGCTAAGGTGATAAGGTAAACAATTCCAAGATAGATATTTGCACAGAGGTTTTACTCAATTGATCGAGAAGGTTGTACTTGAACTTGGAACTTTGCGTAGATGGCTCGGAAGAAGGACCAGGAATAGTAATCTTAGTTTTGCATGTGGTTATATTAAATTTTGGATGCTTCTTGATGGTGAAAGTATTGACATTCTCATTTGCGGCTTGAAGGTGGTTTATGATCTTTCCTTTACCATAGTCATACTTGGTATTGTTATAGTTGGCCGATGGATTATTCTACGGTCCTGAACTGGAGGCTTTTCCTTTTGTGTGGTCATGTAATGGGTTCGTGAAGAGCTTATGATCACTATTCTTAGTGTTTTTCTGCCCACCAACCTCTATAGTTCCATTTTCAACAAAGTCTTGTATGATGTTCTTTAATTGGCGACATTGTTGGAGGTTGTGCCCTTTCGTTCGATGATAGTCACAAAAAGAATTATCGACCCACCATGAAGGTTTGAACTATCCAGGATCATACTCTCTTGGATCTAAAGGTTTGATAAGATTTTGTTTGACCAATTCTTTGAAGACTACCTCGATTGGTTGCCCTAAAGGTGTAAATTCTCACGGTGGAAATCTTCTTTGTTGTGGCCTTTGCTGCTGTGAATTCTGGACATAGTTAGCCATTTGATCAGGATTGTTCATCATGTCTACTTGTTAGTTGTATCCTCTAAGGGAGATAACTAGTCCAGTATGTATGTGCTTAGCATCAACTATGTCGTCGTTCATGACATTCTTGTTCCTAGACCAGAACTTGTTTCTATCATTTGACATGTTTTGATGTTGGAAAATTGGGCTCTTGCCTGGTACTTCGATTTTGCCTTTATCAATAAGACCCTTTTCAAGGATGATTCCCTTTTGTACCAAGTCAATGAATGAAGTGCAACAGTGTACCCTTAAGTCACCTCTAAGTTTGGGGTTGATGTTTTCGAGGAAGATACTGACCTTTTGTTTATCAGGTATTTCGATGAGACAATGGCTAGCTAGACTTCTCCATTTCTAGAAGAAAGTGATGAAGGTCTCGCCATCTTCTTGTGTCATGTGGCACAAGGTTGCTATGGTTACTTCGTTGTCTATGTTAAAGAAAAAATGTTTGACAAAATTTTCAGCCAATTCCACCCAGGTTCATATACCATATGGCAATTTGGAAAACCATTCCAACACTATCCCTATGAGGGTTCATGGAAATAGGTGCATCAAGTAAGTGGGGTCATACAAAATGTCCATGCATGTTGTTGAGAATTCTCTAATATGTTCTAAAGGATTCTTCCTCCCATTATACTTAGGCAAATTTGGTATAATGTATCCATGGGGGAAAGGTGTCATATAGAGTGATTTGTCAAATGGGCATGGACATAGGTCTTGTGCTGATATAGTTCGTTTTCCTACCATAGACATGTCATCCATCTTTTGTTGTAGGGTCTGCATTTGGTTTTGAAGGATGTCGACTTGTGTCAAGGACATGGTGTTCATGTTATTTGGATCAATGTAGATGTTCTGATATGCCATGTTTTGTGATGGGTTATAATTGGGTGAGGGAATATATCCTATCAAAATATTCTGATTTGAGATAGGGATATTTCCTATCTAAATGGTTTGAGTCGGTATAGGAATGCTTCCTATCTGAATTGTCTGATTTGGAATAGGAATGCTTCCTATTTGGATTGTCTGACTTGGTATAGGTATATTTTTTCCAACTTTGGTTCTATTACCAGTTGTGTTGGTGCCAAAGGGGTTGGAGGAAGTTTCCCCCACAGTGAATTGTAAACCTTGTGTTATGTTAAAAGGAGTTTTGTTTATAATTGATGATGTTTGTGTTGGTATACCTGTTGGTATTGCTGTGGTTATTTGGGGAATAAACATAGTACATGTCACAGTTTGTGCTGGTTGAGTTGATTGTGTTGTCAAAGAATGGACATCAAATCCTAGAGGTAGTGTGGCACCTTCTACTAACAATTTTGCTAAGTAGCATTGTGGATCATTTAGCAAACACTCATCCATGAAGGATGCAAACTCAGGATCCTGAATTGCTGCATCTATGTCTTCTATGTAAATCTGCCCATGTGTGTCTCTAGTGACATGTTTTTCAAGTAAAGGCTTGTGTGGACGTTGAATTCCTGATGATTGGTTTCTGAACGGATTAATGAATTCATTGGGGTCTGTCATTGCTTTGTGTTTCTTTTTGGACCTTGTTTCGACCATGAAAAAGTTTTCTGAAAATGTCTAATGTAGATTATGTCTGAAATTGATATGACCTATGTCTATGTTTTTTTTTTGGATTTTTTTTTTTTTTGACAATAAGGATGTTGCTAAAGATCTAAAATGATGTATGACTAGACAGACAACATGCAAACTTCTAAGTGGACTAATGATGACAAATGAGTCTAAGATGAGTATAACCTACCACCTAATGGAAATAAATGCATGCAAAAGTTTGTTTTTGACCAAGGATAGTATGACAAGGTGATTTTCCAAAGACAAGGAAAGTTATCTATTCCATGATTTGCAATTTCCTAGGGAGTACCTATATGCATGCAAATTAGGATGATTATGACTAAGATGTTTACTGTGACCAAGACGTATATGCCACCTAATGATGGTAGCTAAGACGTATATGACTCCTAATGATGGTAAACTAAGATGTATATGACGCCTAATGATGCAAGGTTTTTGAGAAAAATTTAACAGTTTCTAATCCAAGGTTGATCCTAAAAACCTAAAGAAAATAGTGACAAAGATGTTTTAGACTCAGCTCGCGGTTTTTAAAATTTTTCTATTGACAGGAAAATCCGGTTCACCTAACAGTTGCGGTTTTTCCTCTAATAGATGCGAGTTTTCTAACAGATGCAGTTTTCTAACTGACAAATGTGATTTAACAAGACACATGTAGGTGTTTAACTGATAGATGTGGTTTACCACGACACATGCGGTTTTTGAACTGACAAATGCGGTTTGCATGCACACATGTGACTCATAATGTGACAATTGTGACTCGTAATATGCAGACTGAAAAGTGATTTTATATTTTTGACAGATAGATGCGGTGTTTCCCCTAATAGATGTGACTTGCTATGACACATGTGGCATTTAAATTGACAATTATGACTCTATTTTCTGATAGTTGAATTTTTCCTGAAAGTTGTTTGACTGAATTTGTTTGTTTGATCAAGATTTTGATAAATAGAACAAAGAGCAAACACAACAATCAATGTATCTTCCATTTTTGTGATGTTAGGACTGTTAAGACTCGAAAAAATTTACAACCTAGGCTTTTAGGATTGTATTTGCTTAATTCTTACTTGGATTTCTCTAGCTACACACATTCAAGGCAAATGACTAGTAGCTTGACCCCACTGGCTCCCCTCCACAACACTCACTTATAGAGGGCAGCCAAGCTACTATACCCATGAAACTCCCATGGCATACATGTCACCTCAACACATGAACCATAAATTCTTAAGACGGCTTCACAGGTTATACACCTGTTGCACCAACAAATAGATAGGATTTTGGTAACTCTACAACAAGGTTTTTAATAAGGGAATTTTGTTCATGGGACACTATCCAACATCAGCGAGAGTCCATTTCTGTCCATCTCATTGGAATTGTGTGCGTGATTCTTGGGCTTTCCCCAAGAATCCACTTTTATATACCAGCTAGAAGTCGCTTGGCTTTAGCATGCTACCGGTCTGAGTCATCTTGGGGTGAGTACTTTTTCCCACCAAGACAGGCCCAAGTTCTATAGTCAGCAACAGTTTCTCTTACACCCAGGATCGCATGACTGGCAAGGGGAGAGGATACTTCGATGTACTGAATCGTAAGGGTTTACAAATATGTGCAAAGCACCAAATAAAGAAGATAGTGGTTCTTTTTATTCCAAATGACGATTTTCTATCTATCAAATAGAAAATTCATTTTAATCCCACATGACGATTATCTATCTACCAAAAAAAAGCTTATTTAAATAAATTAACACAAAGGCATTAGGTCCTGCATGAAACTTATTAGTAGTTCATGGTCTTCAGCTTTTGTTCTACAGAAAAATTGTCTTGGGTTTGTAAATATCTTCAAAGCTTCGTCCTGCAAACACTATGTTATTCCCTCTTAACACAATTGAAATCAACCATTAGAGAAAACCAAAAACAACTTCAAAGGTGAAAATGAAAATATGGATGCACCGAAATCAATGAAAAACATGAAAAAGTTTTACCAGGTAGATGCAGCTTTTTGAGCCACAGATGTCGTTCGACTGTGATAGGTGGATACGGTTCGTGACTTCACGGATGTGGTTCATGATGATAGATGCATCGCTATTTTTAATAGATGTGGCTCGCAAATATAGATGTGTCATTTCCCTTAATAAATGCAGTGTGCCATATAGAAATCTGCAAAAAAATAGAAAACAAGAAACAAAAAAATGGAAAAACAAAAAATAGATGTGTGGATTTTAAAGTGGATTCACTTCGGGTTTACCAAATGTAACATTAGAATAAATCTTGTGATAAGATCTGCAGCTAGAACAAACAATTTTCAATCCTAATGTAAATCAAAACTAATCTAAAATCAAACAATAAAGAACGGATATGAAAACATGATAAAAACTAAACAAACTGAATTGATCTCACTGAATATGCATTCATCCTTTTGAATTATCTCCATTGCTCTTATCCATTTTTCCTTTTATGTATTCTTGCCCTCATGTTTCTTTGTTTGAATGCAAGTATAGCTATGTTGAATGTCTAAGCAAAATATTGAAGAATGGTCTCTCTTCTAAAAAATGACTGATTTCGGGAGCAGGAATAATGATGACAGGCCATTTTATAGATTTTGTGTTTTCAAACGATCGGCTCAAATTGAAAGAGAGATGGATGGACGAGATTGATGAATGCCATGCAATGTGAGTTTTGTCTCAGATAGAACGTGAGTCAGAACATGAGTCAGGAAAGACTAAAAATAGAACAAGATCTTAATCTTTGGTTAAGAACCTTCGAAAATAGAAGAAATAGACTTTGAATGTCAAAGACAAAGTCAGAACTCGAAGATGAGGAATTAAAATGCATAATTAAATTAATTAATTAAATAAAAGATATTTAATTAATAGATGCATACATGCATATGAGTTAGAACTAGTTAATCGACTAGTTGTGACAGAGAGTTTTCCTACAGAAGATGATCAGTAGTTAAATTCAGAGATAACTTAAGAACTAAATTTAGATCTTGAGTCTGAAGGTAAGTGGCTGACCAGATAACTGATTAACAAAAGAATGTGACATAAATGATTTAAATATGAATTAAATGTTAATTTAATTCAACATTCGAAAATAGAAGATTTTAATTAAATAAATAAAGTAATTTATTTAATTTGACTATTCAAAAGGGTGGAATTGAATAATTAAATAATAAAATATTTAATTATAGTTGAAAAGGTTAAATTTGAATAATTAAATAAAGATATTTAATTATAGTTGGAAAAGTATGATAAAGAGGTAATTAAATAATACATTATTTAATTGATAGGTAAAAGGGGGAAGAATTAATAAGTTAGCGACATAATTAAATAAATGTGACTTATTTAATTAATCAAGTTGAATAAAGATTAATAATGAATTAATGAATTAATTAAAAGGGGGTATTTAATTAATAGATGAAATATGTATTAGAAAGGTAATTAAATAATAAACATTATTTAATCATGACCATGGACTATAGAAAATTATGTCGAATGTGTACTCGTAAGACTAGACCAATTTTAGGTATCTACACATAGAATGACTTTACGTAATCGGGGCTAGCTAACATGAGTGCCTCAAAAATTGTTTTTTAAATTTCTT
This sequence comes from Sequoiadendron giganteum, assembly GCA_007115665.2. Classification (NCBI taxonomy): domain Eukaryota; kingdom Viridiplantae; phylum Streptophyta; class Pinopsida; order Cupressales; family Cupressaceae; genus Sequoiadendron; species Sequoiadendron giganteum. The sequence continues at coordinate 59,525,539 of VCHN02000014.1, read as the reverse complement.
TGAAGTCTTTCTTTTCCTCTAGTGTCCTCTCAAATTTTGTTATCTTGCTTTAGCATGGCATTGAGCGACTTGACTATTTTGGCAAAGCCTGTGATAAATTTTTTGATTTTTTTTTCTTTTCAAAGAATGATTTTAGTTCCTTCTTACTATCTAGCAGCTGAATTTTCAATATTTCTTGCATACACTTGGGGTCTATTTAAATCCCTCTCTCGGAAATCATGTTCCTCAACAACTTTCCTTTTGTAACATCAAATATGCATTTTTTCAGATTCAAAGAGATCCCAAACTCTCTGCACTTTTGAAATACTTTGCATAGATTAGTGACATGATCACTACGCCTCTTTAAATACCATAAGGTCATCCATATAAATGATGATGCATTTTTCGATTAAATCCTTAAAGGAGATATCCATCACATGCTGGAAAGTGGCACCAACATTGATGAGTCTAAATGGCATCCTCCTATAGGCAAAGGTTCCCCACTTGGTGGTAAATGCCATCTTATGTCTATCATCCTACTACACCATTACTTGATTATATTTTGAGTATCTATCTAGGAAAGACATCATTTGAGATCTATTGAATATCTAGAGGACTTCATCCAATGAGAGCACATGGTAGTTGTCTTTCTTTGAAGCTCTGCTCAAGTTGTGATAGTCCATGCACAACCTGATTTCACTATTCATTTTCCCCATCGAATTTTTTTTTTCCACCCATGTGGAGTGTCTAGCTGGAAATATGATTCTTATGGACGATAGCTTTTGTACCTCTTTGTAGATAATTGGTTCCAATAATTCATTGAAAGGGCGCTATCATTGTTGAACTGGTTTGGCATCTGGCTTGAGAGGAATGGTGTGTGTGATGATTGATGTTTCATATGTCTTCAAATCCTCATAACTCCAAGAAACCATGTCATGATACTTTTGCAAAGCTTCAATGATCCCTTCTCTTTTGGCATGTACACCTTGCCAATGAATACATTCTTAACTTCTTCAATGGTTCCAAGGTTATACGTGTCACACTGATTACTGATAAAGTTCTTCTTTTCTTGTTGATCTTGATCTTTGATTTGATCCAAGTAAAATATCCACTCAAGATGGACCATATCTATAGGAATGGTAATCGTTTTGAGATTTATGACCCCTTTAATATTTAATTCAGCCTCTTTGATGGGCAAGGTCATTGATGTCACAACTTGCATCATTGAATTCTTTATTTATCGAATGGAGTGTGTCTCAAAGCAATATATGATAAGGACTCCAAAAATTGGGGGGCTTTTCATTGTAAACAATGAATTTCATTTCGGTCAATCTCCCTTGAGAGCCTTTAGGAGCTCTCAAGAGCTCGTTGGGAACAAAATGTAACAACTATTTCTAAGAATGACTCTAACTTACTAATTAACTAATGCTTATTTAAACCTATTTTAATCCAACTGACTCATTTCAAATGTTACCTTACTCAATTGCAAGTGGTTCATTGGAATATTTATGAAGTGATTCTAGTTAACTTTAAATCTAGCATACATAACTTAAAGTGGCTAAACACAAATCTAATTATGTTGCAAGTAATGAACTATAATTTAGGAAATGTTGAATCTATTTATGCTGCAAAGAGTTAAACATTTAAATCTAGAAAGTGATAAAACTAAACTCCAAACAAAACATTCCAATTTAGTTTTGGCTCTATCCTTACATTAGTCATGATTACTGGTCTTTCTACAACTACATTCATTTAATGTAATCTACAGTGAATGATCTAACTCTGAACTATAGTAAAATTATTTAACTAATTCAAATGACAATAATCTAATCTAAGTAAATATAATTGTGGAACATTGATTAACAAGAATTCTAGTGCAAACATCTAACCAATTATCACAAAATAAAATAAACTTAATCAAATGACAATGACATAGGATCACATCCTTCAATCTAGCGGGTTCTTCACACAGTGATATAGGTAAGCCTTCTATTTTCATTTGAATTGGCCAAAATTGGCAATTAAAACATGGGTACAATAGTTATAATATTCAACAATATATTAACTACCCTAAATAAACCTAAGGGAAAATATTTATAATAATATACCTTATTTTGAATTCAAAACATTTGCACTAGTCGCTAGATTACAAAGGAAAAAGACAAATGAAACTCTAATTGAGAGTATCAAGATAATCTCATGTTATTCCAACTATAGCAGTAGTTCCTAGAATCAACAGTGAGAGCCAATTCATAATTATAGTAGTTCAATATCTTTCTAGAGCCCTCAGGAGCATGATTAGCGCTATGCTATTACATAGGGAGTCTAACAGATTCAACTCATAGTCAGCACTGAAGTGTTTGCATGAAATACTAATATATATATTACATTTATGATAGCAGATTTTCAATTTACACAATCATCTCTTTATTAACAGAACTAAAACAGACACATTTAAAGTAAAACATCATATTTAATATATCCATCTATGAACCCCTAAACCTGCAATTGCACAAAGATGACAAACATTGTTAGTGTTAGCTCAAAATGCAAGCAAATATGAGGGATTCCCCATGAAATCTATTTGTTAAAAACTTAAAATAGGAACAAGCGAAGAACAACTAAAATAAATGAAAACAAGTCCTAATTAAGTGAACAAATTGATGATTCCATGGGGGAATTGGTGCCAATGGAGTGTTACAATTGGCCCTTTCCCAATTCCTAATTTGCAATGTGGTTGATTGAACAATGGTCAAATATCCAAAGAGATTTGAGCATAATCTTGATGCAAAATGTGAAATATTGTGAATGCTTGGATGAAAATGGGAAAAATTAGTTCTCACTTGAAGAGAGTAACTTTGCATATGAATTTTGGATGAGAAATGAGGAGCGAAGACTGCAATTTATAGACTTCAATTTGGAAGAAGTGAGAAATATTGAGCAATGTGGGACAAAGGATAATCCAATGGAATTGTGCCACTTGTCCACATGTGATTGGATGAGGAATGAGAACATTTTGGCCAATGTGCATGATAAATGCATAAATTTGAATTTGAAATGTTGAGTTGACTTGTTGAAGGGGGAAGGGAAGTGGAGTAAATGTCACTTGGCTCAAGGTCAGGGACATGTAAGAAGCATTGAATGCCTTTTTGGAAGGACCAATTCCACTTGGCCTTTTTGAATTCAAATAAGGGAATATTCCCTTTTGATGATTTGTGAGGGAAAATAGAAGAATTAATAAATCAAAGTAATTGATTTATTGTGCATCTTCCATTTTCTAGAGGATTTTAGTGAGAAAGATTAAGTTAATCATGGATTTGATTAATTTAATGAAGAATTAGGTGATGTGACAATTTAGACTTAGATTTATGAATTAATTTAAGTCATGAGTTGAGAGGAAATGATTTATTAAATAAATGATTAGATTTATTTAATCAAGAAGGAATATGTTAGATTAAATCAAATAATGTTTTAATTTATTTAATTTAATAAGAGGACTTTAGAGATTTTAATTAAATAAAATGATTTATTTAATTGAGTAGAGATGTAAGGTAAATTAAATTGATTTAATTTAATCACTGGTAGAGGAAGACTTAATCCAATAAATAATGATTTATTGAATTAAAAGATAGAAAGTGGTGAAATGTTGAGAATGTGATTTAAGAGGAAACGTTGTTAGTAATCAAGATCAAGTGTGCCAAAATGAACTTGTACATTTTCCATGTCTACATTTTTCCCCTTTTTGAAGCAATGTACTTGTTGCATTGATTTAAAGAATAAACTACTGTGATCAACGGTCCAAGATTTTTTGAAAATTTTTCAGATGCCCCACTACAGCCCCAGTAGAAGGATATTGCTGGATACTGCCCCCTCGAGAGATTGGACGAAAATTTTGAATTTTTGGATGGTCTCGCGAAAAAAGATGACCAGGTGCCCGGTAGGCCAAAAATAGCCCCAGAATGCCAAAAAAAATGCCAAAAGGGATGTAGAATGACTCTCGATTCGATGAAAATAGGTTCGGGGGACCAAAACCCTAGCTAGAAGGTCAAATTAGGTCAAAAAACCCTAACTTTAAGGCTTAAATAGACCTCAAGGGGTCATTTTCAATTCATTTACAATCTTAGTCTTTAGAAATTTTCACTTTGTGAGCTCTGAGTTTTGGTTGAAATGGTGCAACGATAGCTTCCTAGGAACGTGTCGGAGAGGGTTCAGATGCACCACTGGCCAGTCGGCATAGGACCCATTGTATGTACCCCTATCCAACTCTCAAATTTATCTTTTTACGTGCATTTATTAGGGTCCAAGTCCTGTACAAACTGTGCAGTACTATATGGCACTGCTGAAAATGCATTATCGCAACTGCGCGGTCCCTTATTGCATCGCATATGTGAAGTGCACTGCATGGGCCACTTTGCAAATTAGGGTTTAACTAAATAGAAGTCTGTCGCATGTCCCCACTCTACCACATGATGTAGTTAGGAATTTAGATTTTTCCTTAAGCAGGACCGCATATGAAAATTGTGTCGCGCGGGCCACTTTAGCACTTTTGAAATGGAAAACTCTGTGGTGGCGGTGTAGTTTGTAACTTTCCAAACTATGTCGCACCCTCAAACAAAAATTTATTTGCTAGTTTAGGGTGAATTTTAGCATGAAATGCAAACAAATTTTTTTCTTTCTGAGACAATGGACTTCCCTATGTAGGAGGAGCCTGGTGTACTTTACTCGTGGGAGCACCGATGGCCAGTGCTTAGCAGACTAGGGGCCATGCTTGAGTTGGTCTAGGAGCATCTCGATGCCATTGGTCTTTGGTATGTTACATATGTCCCTCCTGTTCGGGCTCACCTAGGCATGCTTCGGCTCTGGCGGAGCGATGGCATAGTGAGACTTCCTCTTTCCACCTTCCTACTAGCGAGGCCACTATCACTCTCGAGGATGTATGGTGCATCCTCTGATTGCCTAATCATGGGACCTATGTCATCTATGATCTAGATGTTGGCAGAGAGGCCTATTATGGGGTTATGCAGATGGATGTGATTGAGTTTTCCAATGGTCAGATCAACCTAGAGTTATATCACAACCGCGTGCATAGTTATAGGTTGATTATTGCTGCTATCATTTCGGTCCTTGTAGTACTTGATCGATGGGGCTGATACTTCAGTCCAGGATGGGGACTAGCATGGGATCAGATGGTTCACCAGAGGGAGTGCTTTGCTTGGGGACCGGTATTGCTGGCATCCCTCTATTGGGATCTTCACGAGTTTGCCTATTTGGAGAGCAGGTCCATCGAGGCTGGAGATACCTTACTGCACATCTAGGCATGGGAGAGGATCCCAGTGCTTCACCCAGACATCACACCAGTTCTCCTAGAGACAAACAATCCCCTTGTTTGGTGGTATGGTGGGGCGACGATGCACTTTTCTTTCACTGGCACAGGTGGTATTCCACATAGGCAGTGAGTTCTTGATGAGATGAGAGAGTTCATCTGGAGACCATGGATGGGTGTTCATCCCTAGAGGGATGATGTTCAGCAGCTCTTCTTTTCCCGACATGATAGGTTGATGTAGGGTTGAGAGCACACCATGGTTGAGAGGTATTATTTGGACAAGGTTGCTCGTCAATTCGGGGAGGTACAGGATAGACCCAATGACTAGTATGTGGCCATCTTTGCACACACGACCAGAGAGATAGCATGGGGCCAACCCATCCCAGAAGCTAAGGCGGTGTCCTCATTTAGGGAGTTAGTGGCTCAACTGTGGCCATATGATCAGGGGCCCATAGATGCGAGGGTCACTCCAGCTTATAGGGCATGGTTCAGACCTCCACTTAGATTGACAGTTCCAGGTGCAGTTCTCCCACGACATAGACGTAGGGGTCGGGCAAGTGGCAGAGGGTGAGGCAGAGGACAAGGTGGGCCACCGCGTCATCAGACACCTCCCAGGGATAGTGTACAGGATGATCAGCCGAGGGTAGACCCTCAGCATTAGCCAGTAGGGTAGCCAACAGGGCAGCCAGTAGGACAGCTAGTAGGACAGCCAGCAAGGCAACCAACTGGGCAGTCGGATCATCGAGATTTATTGATTCAGTAGCTACAAGGGTAGGTATAGACTTGGACTATGGAGAGAGACCAGGCACGATCTGAGAAGGATCAGGAGGTGGGCCAACAAAGACAGTTAGAGAGTGCAGTGTCCTCATCCTGGGGCCGATCAATCAATATTCATGATTACAGAGAGGCCATCAGAGAAGCCGAGTACTATCAGCACCATTACCGATAGGTAGTACCTTCAGACTGCAGAGTGCTAGACTTTTCCTAGTAGATAGGGAGGCGATCGACAGAGGTCCATGGTGAGAGGCAGGATGGGGAGGGTTGTAGCCAACAGGGCTTGCCTCCTTTTTTATCACAAGAAAGTTTGATTCATTTTTTTTGGTATACGAGCTGCAGTTTTTGGCCTTATTGTACAATGTATCTTATGTACACCTAATCCGATTTTGTATCATAACAATATTTTTTGATATATATGAGATGATTCACCCTTTTTATGATATGTATGGTGCACATGTATGATACTTATGAGATGGTATGAGATGTTTCTATTCTTGTGCTTTATGTTATGCAATGTATGTATTGGATGCACTTTCTTTTTGTATTATTTTCATGTTTTAATGATGTAATGCATATTAATGATGGTAATGGATGCAAATGGTCATGGTTGCAAATGATAATGGATGTAAATGATTATGTATGATATGATGTTGTCTTAAGATGTTTAGAATAACAAATTTATATTATTCCTCATAACTTAAGATAATGATATGATGCAATGTGTTTTAATGTTGATGATCATGTAGATGTAGGGTGTATGCATGGGCGATGCTTTTGATTACTGTTATGATACCATGTTAGTGTGGAAAGAAGGTAGAAGAAACGTAGAATTAATGAATTAGTTAGGATGATGATAGTGATTTGCATTGCTAGGAATTAGGATTTTCAAAGCGTCAATTGCGTTATGTTTGATAACACGTGTAGGTACGACGCATTAAGGTATAAAGGACCAGGATGGCATTTGTACCTAGTGTGATGGACTTTGACTCAACAATCAAATAGGAGTATTCTTGTTCACACTTGACAAACATAACCTTATTCAGAATGCAGTTCAGATATTCAAGACATCTCAGGCCAAAACATAAAAAGGCAAGCCTTCTTATGTGGTCAACAAGATACCTAAAACATCCTTCCTACAAAAAAACCAAAGTATGGATGACGAAGTTATTTTACAAGAATATCCAACAACCACAACAGATAAAAAGATAATGATCATTTTTGCATTCCTTTCTCTCTAAACCTATTTTTTTTAGGCATCATCAAGAGGTCCTCGGAATGAGCGCAAAATAAGATAAGTCAAAAAGACCAAAATAAAGTAAACAAACAAGCTAATGTTCTTCGTACCGCTAGCCAAGACTAACTACTATGAGGGTTACCTAATGCTTATGTCCATCATAGGAAAGCTTCATCCTAGGACATGTAGTGATTAGGGTTTTGATGGGACTGATTGGGTGATAAGCTATTGATATTTCGAGTTGACCAACTTGCTTGCTTATTGACTTAGACTTCCAAGATTTTGACGATTATGCATTCACTTTGGAACCTGCTAGACTTGCTTTTGATTGAATCACCAAAGGGTGAAGGTGATGATTATTTTATTATGAGTGATGACAATCACGAGTGAAAGCAAGATGAAATGGATGCACCATTTTGGCTTTTTTTTTTCAATATTTTGAGGTTTTTTTTGGAATTTTTGAGATGTTTTACAAATGTTTTTTGGTATTTTCAAGATTTAAGACGAATAGACCAACATAAAGACCTATCCTAGGGGTCTCGAGAGCTGATCCATAGATTAGCCTTGCCTACGTTATACACACAAAGACCATGTAGTTCGACTGACGACAGTCTGACTTGATGATAAGAGAGACAAACAGATTGTCATTTTATTGCTTAAAGGACTAACTTAAGATGTAGAATAGATGGGAAAACGGATTGCCAATGTGATAGATGCTTAAAGGAATGACCTAGATGTCTCAGGGGATGATCAAAGATCAACCTTTCCTATTTTCAAGCTCAGAGACAATGTAGTTCGACAAGGTGAAAGCCTGACAAGACTCAATGATGAATTTTTGATGATTTTTTGATATTTCGACATGTTTTTGATGATTTTTTCTGATGAGATTTTGAATGTTTTTGGATTGTTTGATGATTTGGATGTTTTTGGATTTTTGATTGATTTGGATGTTTTTGGAGTTTTTATTGATTTGGATTTTTTTGGATTTTTGATTGATTTGGATGTTTTTGGATTTTTGATTGATTTGGATGTTTTTGGATTTTTGATTGATTTTAAAGAAGATCATGAGAATATACATGAATCGGATCCAATTCTTGTGGGAATATGCCCCCAATGTGGTACGATAAACTACTTCAATAAAGGTAGGACAAACTGACCTTAAGAATGCCAAGTAGTTCCCTAGTGGAATATGGTATAGACACCAGCTCAGGCTATGGTATGGATGCGAGTGGATGGGTGCATGGATGATTTGGGATGCAATGGAGTGAGTGAGTTGTGCAAATCTTGGTAGATGGAGGGGGGGTGCTTTATTTATACTTGGTGCCTATTTGCCAAGTTTTCTCCAGGGTACTTGTCCAAAGTGCCATTGAAATGGTTTTCACTAGAGGACGATTTTTTTTGTTTACTATTTTCAATTCTTTTTCTGATTTTTTTTTTTGTTGTCACCAAGATTCCTGTTTGTTAGGTTTTCATCAAGGTAACCATTTTTTCAGGACTTTTTCTAATTGTTTTTGTATTTTCTGGTTCTATACCTTACAAGTGCTTAGGCATAAATTTTTTTGAGGTGAGAGCTATTCATGGGTTGTTGCAGGGGCTCACCTTTCGGTGTCGACAACTGATATGCCCCCCATTTGTAACTTGCAGTGATAACAAAGGGTCCGAACCAGTTGGGCTCAAACTACCCCTTTGTATCTAGATTTGACACATTCTTTTGGTTTTCTTTCAGTACGATGTCACCAATTTAGAAAGTGCATTGTCTGATCTTCTTGTTGTAGCTCCTTTTTAGGCGATTCTGGTACATTTGTAGATGATTTAGGGCATCCATGTGCCTTTCATCTAGTAATTCCAACTCATTCAATCTTGTAACCCTGTATTCCTCATCCGTGATGAGATTTTCTAGTGATATTCTCAATGACGGGAGCTCGATCTCAATGGGGAGGATGGCTTCTGATCCATTTAGGATGAACTTGGATATTTGTTTTCCTATGATGTAGGTCATGGGAATTGCTTCAACCCACTTTGTGAAATATTCAGTGGCACTGATGATGAACTTGTAGCCGTTGGATGAGGTGGGCAAGATTTTACCAATGAGATCGAGCCCCCACTGTGAAAAGGGCCAAGGTGTAATAATGGGATGTAGTTCTTGAGCTGGTGCATGAATGAGGTCTCCATGCTATTGGCACTGCGAGTATTTTCTGACAAAGTTGTGTGCCTCTCTCTCCATTGTCAGCCAATAGTACCCGGTTCTCAACAAATTTTTAGCCAAGGTCATACCACTCGAATGCGACCCACACGTGCCATTGTGTACCTTACTTAGAGTAGTCGTGGCCTCCTCAGGTTTTAAAAAAAGTAGCAAGGTTCCCTCGATACTTCTACGGAAGAGGGTCTCCCCTAAGATGATGAATTGTAAGGCCCTTTTGACAAAGGTTCTCTTTAGGTTTGGGGTGATGTCAATGGGGAGGATTCCTAGCTTTAGGTAGGTGTATATGTCATGATACCAAAGATCACTGGGACCAACGAGTTTACACACGTATTCTGACTCTAGTACCTCGAATGTGGGTACAAGAAGCTGCTCTATGAGGAATTCATGTTTTGAAACATTGCATGGGATGTCTAGTAAGGATCCAATTATCGCCATTGTATGGGTTGCTCTGTTGTTTGTAGTTGGTATTTGCTCAAAGGTGATGTTAATGAGTGACTCTTTCAGGCTTTCTACCACCTTCTTGTATGGTGTGAGCTTATCATCCTTGGTTTGCTATTCACCATTGACTTGGTTGATGATAAGTTGCGAGTCCTCATAGACCTTTAGTGCCATGATTCACCACTATGCTATAGTCTTGAGGCCTATGGTCAAGGCCTCATATTCTGCAATATTGTTGGTACAAGGGAATGCCAGCTTATATGATCTAGGTATACAGTCTCCTTATAGGGTGATGAAGAGCACACTAGCTCCTGATCCATGTTGCGTGTGGGAGCCATCAAAGTATAATTTCCAGTGGTCGGTTGCACCAAGGTTGAAAAGAGACTCATCTAGGAATTCTAATATGAGTGGGTTATCCATGTAGAGGGGACCTTCTGCCAGTTGATCTTCAATGACTTGTCCTTTTATGGCTTTTCATTCTACATACTCGATATCGTTCTCAGACAATATCATTACCCACTTAGCCATTCTACCTGTAAGCATTGCTTTTGACAATAGGTATTTTAGAGGGTTTATCTTGGCAATCAACTTGATTTGATGAGCTAGCATGTAGTGTCTGAACTTCTGAGCTACAAATACCAGTGCTAGACAAGCCTTTTCTATTGATGTGTAATTGAGCTAGTGCCCCACCATTGTTTTGCTGATGTAGTAGATGGCCCGCTTGGTTCCCTTTTCATCTTGTTGTGCTAAAAGGGCCCCAAGGGTGGCTATTGTTGCTGAGATATAAAAAATCAATGGTTTCCCTACAATTGGTGGCATCAACACAGGTGGTGTAAGTAGATATTCTTTTATTTTACTGAATGCTTGCTCGCATTTGTCATCCCATTTGAAAGCTACTCCCTTGTGAAGCAGGTGTGAATAGGGATCTGCTTATTTGCTAGATGTTCTATGAATCTCTGGATGGACTGGAGTCTACCTTGTAATCCTCTTAGTTGTTTTAACATTCTTGGCACTTCCATTTCAAGGATTGCTTTTACATTTGTAGGGTCCACCTCTACCCCTCTCATTGAAACTATGTATCCCAGTAGCTTTCCCGATTGTACCCCATAGACACACTTCTTCAGGTTGAGTCTAACCTTGTATTGTTCTAGCCTGTCAAAGATAGCACTTAGAGTTGCTACATGGTCCTATCTCTTCTTTGATTTAGCCAGTATGTCATCCACATAGTCTTTGACTATTTTATGGATAACGTCATGGAAGATCAATGTCATGGCTCTTTGGTATGTAGCTCCTAAATTTTTCAACCCAAATGGCATTACATTCCAGTAGTAGGTGCCCCAAGGACATGTAAAGGCTATCTTATGTTGGTCTTCCTTTGCTATCATTATCTAATTATACCCCGAGAAGCCATCCATTAGGGATAGCATCTCATGTCTGGCTGTCATATCTACGATCATGTCAATGTTGGGTAGTGGAAAATCATCCTTAGGACATCCTTTGTTTAGGTCTCTGAAATTAGTGCAGATGTGGATGCCCCCTTTTAGTTTTGAGATAGGTACAAGATTTGATACCCATTCTGGATAGTCGATCGGGCGTATGAAGCCAACATCCAGAAGTTTCTACAGCTCAATCTTCATGATCAGGGCTATTTGTGGGTGCATCTTCCTTACCTTTTGTCTGACTAGTTTTGCTCCAAGATAAATAGCCAAATGATGAACTACTACTTCAAGGTCCAGACCTAGCATGTTAGCATAAGTGCAGGCAAAATTTACCTTTCTTTCTTTTAGGAATGCTGCCAACAGTTCTTGTTCTTCTGTTTGAAGTGTTTGAGCATAGAATGTGATTTGTGGTTCTGTTTCTGTTCCCAAGTAGAAAGGGTTGCATTGTTCTGCCAATACTATTGATTTCTCCTGATGTAGAGCAGTAGGGGGAAGTTTGAATCCTTCATCCTCTGGCGCCTTAGAGAGGTTTTCACCATCGAATGCGTCCTTTATTTTTACTATTTTGTGGTTAGAGAGTGCCACAGTGTGGTTTTCACTCAATAACTCCAAGCTTATTCTCGATATTTTTCTTTTGCGACTGAAGGACTCAATCATCTCCCCATAGTATGCCTGTGTGTTTAGTGTGATGTTGAATCCAGCCTTGTGATCCCAACATAGAATTGTATCCCTTAGTCCCATGAATTTTGCGAGGGCCTCATCATTTTCGAACGAGTCTAGAATCGGTGGTCCCCGCTGGTCGTGATCGATGAGTTGGGGGTGTACTAAGGTAATTTGGTGGGTTGGTTGGTTTGACTCAGTGCCAAAATGTGAGCCCCTAAACGTACAATTGCACAAAGACAACAAACATTGTTAGTGTTAGATCAAAATGCAAGCAAATATGAGGGATTCCCCATGAAATTCATTTGTTAAAAACATAAAATAGGAACAAGGGAAGAACAACTAAAATAAATGAAAACAAGTCCTAATTAAGTGAACAAATTGATGATTCCATGGGGGAATTGGTGCCAATGGAGTGTTGCAATTGGCCCTTTCCCAATTCCTAAGTTTCAATGTGGTTGATTGAACATTGGGAAAATCTCCAAACAGATTTGAGCATAATCTTGATGCAAAATGTGAAATATTGTGAATGCTTGGATGAAAATGGGAAAAAATAGTTCTCACTTCAAGACAATAACTTTGCATATGAATTATGGATGAGAAATGAGGAGAGAAGTCTCCAATATATAGAATTCAATTTGGAAGAAGTGACAAAGTTTGAGCAGTGTGGGACAAAGGATAATCCAATGGCATTGTGCCACATGTCCACATGTGATTGGATGAGGAATGAGCACATTTTGGCCAATGTGCATGATAAATGCATAAATTTGAATTTGAAATGTTGAGTTGACTTGTTGAAGGGGGAAGGGAAGTGGAGTAAATGTCACTTGGCTCAAGGTCAGGGACATGTAAGAGGCATTGAATGCCTTGTTGGAAGGACCAATTCCACTTGGCCTTTTTGAATTCAAATAAGGGAATATTCCCTTTTGATGCTTTGTGAGGGAAAAATAGAAGAATTAATAAATCAAAGTAATTGATTTATTGTGCAACTTGCATTTTCTAGAGGATTTTAGTGAGAAGGATTAAGTTAATCGCGGATTTGATTAATTTAATGAAGAATTAGGTGATGTGACAATTTAGACTTAGATTCATGAATTGAGAGGAAATGATTTATTAAATAAATGATTTGATTTATTTAATCAAGAAGGAATATGTTAGATTAAATCAAATAATGTTTTAATTTATTTAATTTAATAAGAGGACTTTAGAGATTTTAATTAAATAAAATGATTTATTTAATTGAGTAGAGATGTAAGGTAAATTAAATTGATTTAATTTAATCACTGACAGGGAAGACTTAATCCAACAAATAGTCATTTATTGAATTCAAAGATAGAAAGTGGTGAAATACTGAGAATGTGATTTAAGAGGAAACATTGTTAGTAATTAGAATCAGGTGTGCCAAAATGAACTTGTACATTTTCCATGTCTACATTTTGCCCCTCTTTGAAGCAATCTACTTGTTGCATTGATTTAAAGAATAAACTGTTGTGATCAACGGTCCAAGATTTTTTGAAAAAATTTCAGATGCCCCACTACTACCCCAGTGGAAGGATATTGCTGGATACTACGCCCTTGAGAGATTAGATGAAAATTTGAATTTTTGTATGGTCTCGCGAAAAAAGATGACTAGGTGCTCAACAGGCCAAAAAATGCCCCAAAATGCAAAAAAAAAATGCTTTAAAATGCTAGAAGGGATGTAGAATGACTCTTGGTTGGACAAAAATGGGTTTGGGGGACCAAAACCCTACCTGGAAGGTCAAATTAGGTCAAAATACCTTAATTTTTAGGCTTAAATAGACCTCGAGGCATCATTTTCAATTCATTTAAAATCTTAGTCTTTAGAAATTTTCACATTATGAGCTCCGAGTTTTGGTTGAAATGGCGTAGCGATAGATTCCCAGGCACGTATCGAAGAGGCTTTAGATGGACTAGCGGCCAGTCAGTGCAGGACCCATGGTATGTACCCCTATCCAACTTTCAAATTTATCATTTTATGCAATTTTATCAGGTTCCAAGTCTTGTACAAACTGTGCGGTGCTATATGGCACCACTGAAAATGCATTATTGCAACTGTGCGGTCCCCTATTGCACCACATATGCGAAGTGTGTCACATGGGCCACTTTGCAAATTAGGGTTTAACTAAATAGAATTCCACTGCATGTCCCCACTCTATCGCACGACGTAGTTAGGAATTTAGATTTTTCCTTAAGCAGGACCGCATATGAAAATTGCATCGTGCGGGCCACTTTAGCACTTTCAAAATGGCAAACTCCACTGCAGCGGTGTAGTTTGTAACTTTCCAAACTATGACGCACCCGCAAACAACTCCACATTTGCCAATTTAGGGTGAATTTTAGCGTGAAATGCAAACGAAACTTTTTCTTTCTGATGTAATGGACTTCCTTGTGCAGGAGGAGCCTGGTGTACTTTACTCGCAGGAGCACCGATGGCTGGTTCTTAGCAGACTAGGGGCCATGCCTGAGTTGGTCCAGGAGCATCTTGGTGCCATTGGTCTTTGGTATGTTACATATGTCCCTTCTGTTCGGGCTCACCTAGGCATGCTTATAGCTCTGGCGGAGCGATGGCATAGTGAGACTTCCTCTTTCCACCTTCCTATCAGTGAGGCCACTATCACTCTCGAGGATGTATGGCACATCCTTCAATTTCCTATTCATGAGACCCGTGTCATCTATGATCCAGATGCTGGTAGATAGGCCTATTACGGGTTTATGCAAATGGATGTGATTGAGTTTTGTGATGGTTAGATCGACCTAGAGATATATCGCGATTGCATGCATACGTACAGGTTGATTATTGTTGCTATCATTTTAGGCCTTGTGGTACCTGGTCGATGGGGCTGATACTTCAGTCTAGGATGGGGACTAGCATGGGATGGATGATTCACTAGAAGGAGTGCTTAGCTTGGGGATCGATATTGCTGGTGTCCCTCTATAGGGATCTTCACGAGTTTTCCTATTTGGATAGCAGGTCCATTGGGGTTGGAGGTACCTTACCGCATATCTGGGCATGGGAGATGATCCTAGAGCTTCACCCAAACATCACACCAGTTCTCCTGGAGATAGATGATCCCCTTGTTTGGTGGTACAATGGGGTGACGATGCATTTTTCTTTCACTGGAGCAAGTGGTATTCCGCACTGGCGGCGAGTTCTTGATGAGATGAGAGAGTTCGTCTAGAGATCGTGGATGGTTGTTGGTCCCTAGAGGGATAATTTTCAACAACTCTTCTTTGCCTGATAGGATAGGTTGATGCAGGGTCGAGAGCACACCATGGTTGAGAGGTGTCTTCTAGACAGGGTTGCTCATCAATTCAGGGAGGTACAAGACAAACCCAATGACCAGTATGTGGCCATCTTTGCACACATGACCAGAGAGACAGCATGGGGCCAGCCCATCCTGGTAGCCAAGGCATTGTCCTAATTTAAGGAGTTAGTGGCTCGACCATGGCCATATGATTAGGGGTCGGTAGATGCAGGGGTCACTCTAGCTTATAGGGCATGGTTCAGACCTCCACTCAGATTGATAGTTCCAGGTGTAGTTGTCCCATGATGCAGAAGGGTCTACATTAATTATGAGGTGTATTAAGCCATGATACTTAATAGAAGACTCTCCTCTGAATTTTACTCTAGCTACCATGGAGAAATTTGGGAAAACAAGAACACAGACAAATTGATTCTAGCGGAAGGGTCTGTATTTCCATACCTCAAATGCATTAGTAATTGCATCCCTAGACCCAACACACTACCATATTGTCCTTCAAAGGTGAAGAATTTCATAAGCTAGGTTATTGCAGTTCCCCAAGGTTCTTCCAAACTATTGCATGAAATTCCTCTATGATTTCCTTTATGCAATAAAATATTCGGCCTTTTCTTAGTTTCTCTATAAAATGCCACCACAAAATCTTCCTATTTTAGATGCCCCTTTTCCACTAGCTTTCCTTCAACAAGAATCTCATAAATTTAACTTCTAATCTCTAGGGTTACCTCAATTACTTCTTCTTGAACTCTAGTAACATTCACATGAAAGTTTTCTCATGAATTCCTCAACAAACTCTTGCTAGAATCCCTCATACTTTAAGACAAAATCCAACCACCAAGCTTACCTTAATAGCCTTTCAGTCTCTGGGTTGAGAATGAAATTCTCTAGTTCAACATTTCATTTATTCCCCATTGTGCTTTGTTTTGTAGCTGTGTTAGAAGATAAATGACTTAGCTAAACTAAGTAAAACACTGAATGGAACCTTTTCCAACTGCAACAATTTTTAGAAATATTTTGTATCAATCACACATGTTGTTACTTAATTCATTTACTCATCTAGATGATCCACATGACACCACCCTGTACTTCATATTTTCTATTTGTGATTTTAGTAGCACAAATGACATCACTAACCTGCTTGATGTGGACATGGGACAACTCACAAGTAACTGTCATTATTACTTCATTCTTTTTAAATCACTTTTTGATTCTTCTGTCATATTTGGAATTATTAAACCCATTTATTATGTAATTAATAACTCTTTTGGCAGAGAGTTCTATGTTAACACTTACTTTATTTTAAATTATTAAACCTAAATCAAAAAGACAATATTAGAAAATGATATTCACAGTAAATGCATACCTTTTAATAAGTACTATAGTTAATCCAAGTGCATTATTTAACTCAGTCAGCATTAGATTCCACCAAATTAATTAAAGCAAAGCACAAAATTAAAGTGAAGGTAACCATTGGAAACTTAAGATGTCATCAAGAGTCAACAGGAGCTTCAGGAGTTCTCAAGAGCTCTCGGGAGTGAACTGAAGTTGATCTAGGAAAACTGCCATTTCTAATTTTTAGCCATTCCTTCAAAATAAAATTCTATTTTTTTTTCTATTTTAAGAGAGATTAATCGCCATTTACTAGTTTTCAATTTATACTCTTTATTTAGAAGGAAAACTTCCATTTGGTGGTTTTCAATCTACCTTATGTTCAAGTCTTTCTTCATAAGGTTACTTAAGATCACACTCCCTAATGGAAGGAATATCTTTGATCAGAAAATGTTCAATTATGTATTCTACTTCTGACAAGAACTCTTCTTTCAATTTAGGTTTGTGATATATTTTCAATCTGTAGCCATTAACCAACATCACTCTTCTCTCCCCATCAATGGTCACCAATTGAACAACTCCATTTTCAAAAACCTGGTCAATCTCGTATAGTCCTAGCCACATTGTGTGGAATTTTCCCTTGAATTCATGAAATCTAGAATCAAACAACAATGCCCAATCTCCCTTTTGGAATATCTTGGTTACTATATGTTTGTCATGCCATTCCTTCCTTTTCTTTTGAATCATTTCAGTATGTTGAAGAGCCTTCATCCTCATCTCGTCCAACCAGTTTAGTTGTAAGACTCTCTTTTCTTCTACTTCTGATAAATTAATGCCAACATCTAGTGTTGTCCTCAGTGTCTATAATTCAAACTCGATTGGATTAACTAGAGTCTTCCCCTATACCAATTCATATGGGGAAAATCCAGTTGTAGTCTTCCAGGTGGTGTTATATGTCGAGACTACTTCATCCAATCTTTCTATCCAATATTTTTTTCTCAATGACATAGTTTTTGTGATAATAGTCTCTAGCTCCTAGTTGGTAACCTCCACTTGCCCATTCACCTGCAGATGATACACAAGACACTTTCTATGTGTCATTTCATATTTCTACATGAAAGCTACCATAATTGAGGAAATGAACTTCATTCCTTGACTAGAAAATATCTCTCTTGGTGCATTGAAACTTTGAAGAATATTCTTGTATAGGAAATCAACCACCTTTTCTTCTCTTGCTACTGGTAAACCCTTTACTTCTACCCATTTTATAACATAATCTATGCAAACTATAATATAGTGTTAACCTTTGCAAGGTGAGTCAACATGTCCCACAAAATCAATGCCCCATTTCTCAAATGGTTCAAGAGCTATTTGAGGTTGTAGTGGAATCTTGATTGTCAATGTCGGTCTTCCCATGCGCTAACACTCATCACAATGTTTTACAAAGAATGAAACATCCTCCATCATAGTAGGCCAAAAATATTCAGCTCCTAAGATCTTATGAACAATCTTGATCATAGAGTAGTGTCCTCCTTCTGGCTTATGATGATATGCATGCACTACATCATAGACATCTATCTCAACAACAGACCTGCAGAGAATATGGTCAGGACAAATCTTAAATAATAAACCATTAATCCACCGAAATCTAGAACTCTCACAAATTAACCTCTTCTTCTATTTAAAAATTAAATGACTGGGGCACTTCCCTGTTACGAGGTAATTTTCAATGTCAACAAACCATGGAGGGTGTATTGATATTGCAAATAAATGTTCATCTAGGAACACATGATCCACTAGTTCCTGCTCACCCTGCAAAATAATTCTTGACAATAAATCTGCAACAACATTATCCTTGCCAAGTTTATCTATTATTGTGATGTCAGATTCATGTAACAATAACAACCATCTACCCACCATAATCTTGTTCATGATATATCTAATTGAAAAATATTTTGTGTAGATGAATACCTTATAACCGATAATACAATTCCTAAATTTGTTAATTGCATAAATCACAACCAAAAATTTCTTTTCAATGGTTGTATAGTTTCTTTCTGTAGGATTATTTTTTTCTAATATAATAGATTGCATGCATTGAATCATTGTCATATTTTTTTCCTAATACTACACCAATTGAAAAATTAGAAGCATCAAAATGGATATGAAATGGTGCTCCCCGTGTATGTCCTTTTCTGATTGGTGTAGTAGTTAAGGCATGTTCAAGTTTCTCAAAAGACTATTGACAATCATTTGACCATAAATTTTTTGCATCTTTCTTGAGTAATGAAAATAAAGGCTAAGAAATTATACCAAACCCTTCTATGAATCTCCTATAGTACCCAACATGCCCAAGAAAACTACAAACACCTATTTGATTTATTGGGATTTCAATCTTTATAATTTCAACTTTCATCCCCTGTTTTGAGATATGATGTCCAAGTACAATTCTTTCTATCATCATCGAAGAAAAAAATTCATGGTTTAGAGATACCCTATGGTATTTACACCTCTATAAAAATTTGTTTAAACTTTCAAGAGCTTCCTCAAAATTTTGTGCATGGACCCTAAAATCATCCATATACACCTCTACACATGAGGTTGTTAAATCAACAAAGATAGCTAAAGAAACTCTTTGAAAGGTAGTTGGTGCATTACATAACCCAAATGGTAAAAATGTATAGGAATATGTACCCCAAGGACAGGTGAAAATATTTTTATCCTGGTCCTTAGGATCCACTTGTATCTAGTTGTATCCACTAAAACCATCCAAGAAGGAGAAATAACTACTGCCAGAAACATTATCAAGAACTTGGTCAATAATTGGTAAAGGAAAATGATTCTCTTTGGTGGCTTTATTTAACTCTCTATAACCAATACACACATGCCACTTACCATTCTTCTTTGGAACAATAACCAATGGGGAAACCCATTGATTATCCAATATTGGATAGATAAATCCTATTTTTAGCGGCTTTTCTATTTCCTATTTGACAAGATCTCTCAGAACAGGATTGATCCTTCTTTGACCATGACTTATTGATTTGACATCCTTTATATAAATATGATGTTTACAAATCTAAGGATGAATTCCTCTCGTATCCTTGTACTCCCATATGAAATATTTAGTATGATTCTCTAATTTTTTTTTTTAATTTCTCCTCTTGTGAAGGGAACAAGGCTGAACTAATAAAGAGAGGTTTATCCCTTCCCACAATGATTTCCTTCATTTCATTATTTGTATCAAGTGGGTCCCCTACAAGTGTATTTAAAGGGAAAAGATTGGAATTTTGTTGATGCAAGATTCCATGATATTCCTTTTGTTTGACTTGTTCCGTTTTGTCAAGATTAATATTTCACTCTTCACATTATTCAATGTGTTCCATTAGCGAAACCATTGAAAAGTCCACAATTCCATCCCCCTCAGAATCTATATCCTCATCAACCCAAGGTTAAGTATTAGATTCAATTGATGACTAAGGAGGATACAATGAAATCTCTTTTTGTTTTTATCCATTGGAAATGATCATACTCCCTGATCTACATTCTATCAATTTTGTAGTTGTCACTAACCATTGTCTACCTAAGATAATTGGGTATCCAAAATCTTTCTTCCTAGCTCTAAGGACTAGAAAGTCCACTCGGCAATCCCAAGTGTCAATAGTAACGATGAAATCCTCTAAAATTCCTTTAGGTTTAGTAGAGGATCGATCGGCCAATTGTAAAACAGTTGTGGTGGGATGCATCTTTGTCATTCCTAAAATTTAAATACTATCAGAGGTGATAACATTAATAGTCGCTCCTAGATCAATCAGGACATTGGTTATCTCAATTCCTCATATACTAAGAGTTATTACAGGACTTCCATGATCATTGAATTTCTGAGGATGTAACCTACTTGATAATACATTAGTGGGTTTGGTCCCTATTTGAATGTCAAAAGGTACTCTAGGTAGGGTGCCTAATTATCTTCTTGGTCACTGTCAAAGTTTAGTTTCTCATTTATGTTCTCTTTTTCACTTTCCTTTATCTCCTGGTCTTTAGTGGTTTGTATAGATGGCACATTTCAGATACTTAACTAAATATCATTAGCTTTAATGACATTCAAAGTAGGTGGATTTGCATCAAAGTGATTGTTTTTCAGATTTGGAACAGGTTGTGCTGGAATTTATGGTTTCTTTACCTATTATTGAGTAAGATTATATCCTTGGGTTAACTATAGTGACTAACCACATAGACACCTTGGTCCCTAATTTTTCCATGGTTGGAATTGCATTTTTGGTTGTTGCCACTATGGCTGATTTTTTTTGCCATTGTGGCTGATTTATCTACCACTGTGGTTGATTCCACCGGGGATTCATCCATTTTGGCTGACCCCAAAATTTAGGTGGTTGTTGAGGTGGAAAGGGAGGATTCCATTGATTTTTACTAGACAAAGAGTTATGATTCTAGTTAGCTCTAGGACCATATTGCCCTTGGTTAGAGTTATACCTAGCATTTTGAGATCTTTACCCATCATAGTTAAGTTCTTCTTCCACAACTAGTGGTTTCTTCAGATGTATTTTTATCTCTGAGAGAAGACTATGAGAAATTTTTGCATGATGTTTCTCATAGATCTCACAAATGTCTACTTGATTCAATGTGAATTACCTTAAAAGGTGTTTCCCTCTACACCTTGAACAATAGATGGAAAAAGGCTCACTGGTCAATTATCTCCTTGCATATTTAGATGAAGAAGTAAATCAGTTTTTAAATTAGCATTTTCTTCCATAACCTAAGACACATCAATGGCAAAATATTTTTTTCTTTTGGAACCTCTAGAACCTACTCTAGTCCAAGAGTAGTTTCTTCATATTTCAACAATAACTTCCAAAGTGAGTTTATTGATGTATCCTTTTCCCATAAGATTCAAAGAATCCCTTGAGTCATCATCAATTCCCTTGAGGAAATTTTTAAATAATTTTGTTATGTAACCCATTTTCACATCTCTTGTGCACAAACTGAAATTTGTTTGCATAATCCTCTAGACTCTCATCTTACATATTCCTCATCCTAATAATTTATTCTTTCATATCCCTCACTCAACAATAATATTGGTATTTATCCAATAATTTTGTCTCCATTTCATGCCAAGTTGATATTGACCTTGCATCTAAACCCATGAACCATCTTAAAGCATACTCCTTGAAATTAGAAGGGAATAGTTTCAGCTTCTTGTTATCAGTTGTATAGTCATAAGTTTGGCATAAGACCTTAAATTCAAAGAGAAATTGATCAAGATCCTCAAAATTCTTTCCCCTATAGGTAGGCAGCACTAAAGGTGAAATATTATTCATAGGAGGCTAATCTAATTTCCTATTCAATTTAATGGGGTAAGAAAAGGTCTTATTCGGTGGGGGATCATTTCTTTCTTGGTCACCCATTTCTTCTTCTTGAATATGTTCTTGATTATTTCCTTGATCTTCAATCTGATGTTGTACAATTTTTTGTTCCTAATCAAAATCAGTGCTCTGTGGAAGAAACCTTCTTAGATGATCTCTAGCTCATCTCATCC
>VCHN02000014.1:59449538-59503222 GCA_007115665.2 Sequoiadendron giganteum | reverse complement strand
TCCACCAAAATCAATGAATGTATATTAGAATTTTAGCAACATGTCTTTACAACAACTCAACTCTCTCTTGAAAATGAGAGGATAACCCCTATTTATGGTTCTCAAAAACAAAAATGAGTGGTCAAGATTTAATCTCATTATGTGGCCATGATTCACTAAAAATTAGGGTTTCACCTACCCTCAATATTTTATAATTTAAAATAAATTATTTTGTCTTTTAGCCTATTTTATCTTCTAGTGTCCAACATTGTAGCACTTTTTTCTTTTTTGATTACTCTTTGTTGTAGCTAAACAATTAGGAACTCATCATCAATGAGAATTTTTCTAGCCTCCTTTTGCATTGTGGCATATTCCATAAACTTTCCAATCAGTGTTCTGAGTTTTTCCCACTCCATTCTATCTAATTGAAGCACCTGAAATGAAAACTTCTTTGATCCACTTGTGATAAATTCCCAGCTCATCATGCACTTGGGAAAAACCTTAACTATTTTTTTAGACTAGATGGAGGAATCGGAAGTGAAGTCCATAAAATTTGGTGCTAGCAAATATATTGTTCCCTGCTCCAATTTCTTATGAAAATAGGGCCTAATTTTCCCCTGATTGATCTCAAGGGAAGGCATATCCTAGTCGGTCATTAGCTTGAGGTAATCCTCATCATCTATCCCATGTTCCTTGGCCCATTCTAAATCAAGTTCTACCTCATGGAGCACTCATTCAAAAAGTTCCTTCCAATAATCCAAGCTCATTTTCTAGGTTTCAACGAGCCATTGATTAGCCTTTGCTAGACCTAGCTCATTTTCCCATTAGTTTTTAGGTATCTTGAGGATAGCTTCAAGTTTAGGATAGGTGATCCTATATAATTGAGTGAAGTAGTGGCAAGTCTTCTCAACATCCTCTAGTTTCTTTTGCATATCTTGGAACTTGTTTATCATTCAAATGACATGGAGGATGCCCATATCATCATTATAAATTATCCACTAAAACCAATCCTCGGTGGAATTGGTCCAACTCTTTATTTACTCTAATTTATCTAATTTCTCTTTTGATAGTAGCAATGGCAGGGTTGATGATGTTGTTGGAAACTCTTTGACATAATACCATTGTTGTATGTAGGCAGTGAGATCTGCCACTTGTGCTTTTAGTTCCTCCTTGGAGGTCTACTCTTTATTCATTTGATGAAAATTTGTAGCTATGGACCCATGGAGCTGATCAATCTTCTCCTCCCTTATGGCTATACCTAGATTAATAATGGAGATATTGTAGGTTACCCCATCTTCTTTATCTAGCACTGAGGTGGAAATTTACACTATCTGGGATCCCGATGCATCCATCATGATGTGTGACCTAACCTTCAACATTTTTTCTTTCTTGGATCCTATTTGAGACCATGCTATAATTTCCTCAAGTCTTGCCTTGGAATCCATGGGAGTGGGTCTCTTCTTCTATATTTTCTTCTCTAGCCACTTGGGCATCTAAGATCCTTCCTTTGGTGATTTCTAACCACCCTCTTCTCTTTGAATTTTTTGGATTTCTCTTTCTTCATGATCTGAGGCCTCTTTCTTTGTTTTCCCCTCTTCTTCTTCTTAATCTAAGTCACAAATAAATATATCATTTTCCTTTTCTTGAGGGCTAGCTTCCCCTTTGGGTACCTTTTCTTCTTCTTTCCTGGGCTCTACATGATGTTCTACCTCAAGACATTTCCTTGTTTCATCCTGTTCATTAGGCTCATCTACTTCATCAGTTTCATCCTCTTTCTTTTCTTCTTCCTCCCTCTCAAGGGTACCTCTTCTTTTTGGTCCAGGCTTACATCTTACTCCTTTGATGGAGGCTCAGTAGACATTTCAATGTCTTTATTAATTTTTTTTTTTTCTTCAAAAGATTTCCTCTCGACTTCCTAACCTAAATTTTCAAGTTGATTGGAGAACTCCTCTTCAAGCTCTTGGTCAGAGGACTCTATCACATACTTGGAACCACTGTGTTCAACATATTCTTTGGATTATTGAGGCTTCTCTTCCTCTTTATACACCACCTCATCGATGAATAGGTGTTCATACTTTGGGTGCACATTATAGTCATCTTTGTAAATATCCTCAAGCTCAACACCCTTTTCCCTTTCAACTGTCTCCCTCTCTTTCCTTTCAAGTTATTTTGAAATTTTCATAGTCACCTCCATTTTTGGTGGCTTGGAGACCAGAAACAACTTGAGCTAAGGAAACTTGCACCATGGAATTCATTAACACCCTAGAAAGCTCCATAAGAATATTCTCCATATGACAGGAAAATGATTTTGGGAGAGAAAGGGTAGGTATAAGTATTGTAGTGGCCAAGGGGACCATATATGATAGAGACATTGAAGAGGAAGAAAGTGGGGAAGTTGTGGCCAAGGAGGAATCTCTTACCACAATAGGAATAGTGGGCAAAGTGGAAGAAAGGTGAACATAAATGTCTACTATAGGTGGGGAAGAGATAACTAACACTTGAGACATCGGACGATGAGTAATAGTAGTGGCATCAGTGGGGATGGAAAGGGTAGAGGTAGGAGGTGGTAATTTGGGTTTCTTAGGATCTTCTCCCTCTTCTCCCTCATGTACTACATATTCTTAAATTGTTTGCATCTCATAGAACCTGCCAAAATTTTTTACTTTATTTGTAGTTTCAACCTCTAATAGCTTCCTTGATTAAACCTCATTTTCTGTTTAACATTCTACTGCTTCCTTTCTCTTTCAAGATCTAGTGGTAGGAGGAGACTTGGGAGCCTCCTCATATGTAGTAGTGGTTCCACTATCAATCTCATTCTTGAGCTCATCTTTGAGATCATCATTTGTAAGTTCATCTCCTTGAAGATTCAATTGAGCAATTTGAGCATTGATCCATTGTCTCATTTTGTGCTCAATTTGTTTTGTCAAAATGTTGAGGTCATTGAACTCTTCCTCATCCTAGTCTATGAAGGGCAGTGGCATATTGGAAATGACATTAAACCTTGAATCAATGGCAATGCCTTCATCTTCAACAAATTGATCTGGTATCAAGAATAACTTGACTATTTTTATAAAGTATGACACCATTCACATGTAATGCCTCATGTGCATTTCTTTATCATCTTGGAAATTAGCCAAAAATTCTTCAACATTATGTAGGTGGGTCTACTCCTTCCCCACAAACCTCTTCAATTTACCATATGGGTCCATCCTTGGTCAGGGAGTGTACTGGCTCAAATTATATTTGACAAGATCCTTTTTTGAATATTCAGCACATTGGGTCACCAAGAGAGCATACATTACTTGCCCAAAGGTAAGAGGATAAGACATTGATTCCTAGAGTGTTAGAACCTTAAATCTTCCATAAGGTTTCTCCATTTGAATCTAACATTTTCACTATTCTTTTCATAAAAAATATTTTGTTCTCCACTCCTACCCTTGAAATAACCTTAACTAACATACCATTGTTGAAACTAAAGCCTTTCATTCCCGTTTTACTTTAGTGCTATACCACACATAGTTCAATCTAGCCCCACGGTATAATGGTGAGCAATTAAGGGTAGTCACAATACGCCCTTACCACGACACCGCAAAAAGTTGTTAGTTACTCGATGGTTATACGGTGAACGAAGACAACATAGCAAGAGACACTTACCACACTACCGATGGAGGTCAACAAATAGACTGTGGTGACACGGTAAATAGTGAAGCAAAGAAGAAAATTTCTACCACTACACCACGCGCAGTTAAACCACAGACAAAAGTGACTGCGGTGATCAAGAGGAAGAAACGAGATAGCCGGTGAGTAGTGGCGAGTTGATGCTGGGGATAATGGTTGAAAAGACACCTCCATACAGAACGAGGTTAGGAAGTCGACCATGGTAATGTGGTGGCTAGAGAAGATGACAATTAATGTTCGCACCGCGCTACCGCTGACAAAAAATAGTGAAGTTCACGATAGAGTGGTAGATTAAAAGAAGGCGGTGCTAGTTAGATATTGCAATACCATCAGGAGGAAAAAAATAGATTGTGGTAATATAGGTAATGGTGAGAGATGAAAGTAAAGGCTAATTCTACCATAGTGCCAAGGGTTAAAATAAAACCCGCGGTATCGTGGTAAACATAAAGGTATAAACCAATAAAATATTAAAAGCGGATAAAGTATAAAGTGAAAAGTTAAGGCAAGAAAGATAAGAGGAAAAATAAAAGACATCAGACTATAGTTTAAAACATTTAATTTTATCGATAAAGCAATATCATTAAATGTTTAAATTTTTGTCAGCAGAATGTGAACGACTGTAACAGATAGTGAAGGGTTGTGACCCTTAAAAATTAATTATACAAATAATTGTAAAAATCAGTTGTAGTAAGGGGATATGAAAAAGATTTTAGAATAGGATAGATTGTGGCAAGCATAATATTTTCAAAATGTTTGCATCCAAGAATGCTATGTTGCATGTATAAATTTTGAGGAAAATAATTAAAGAGTATTGATTTGGTGGCTTCATTCTGGTATTAGTTGTTTGTCAGATTTCTGCAATTATTTGATTGCCTCCAATCTGATGTTTCTCGATTATTTAAGTTGAAATATCAAGTATATGTTCAATTTATCAGTGTACATTTGTTGTATCTATGTTATTTTATTAATTGGTTTCTTTAAAGAATAATTAAATTCCTTTCCATCAATTAGAGTAATTTGGGAAAGTTATTTGGATTATTAAGAAGAATAAACTAGTTAGGATTGATATTCTGCCTCAAGTAGGGTCTGCCAATCACATTCTTGCATGTTTATACCAGTTATAAACTCATATTTGTATGCCAAACAATTAGAGATTTTTCTAGATAGAAACCACTCATTTGAGACTTTCATTTGACTCCATTTTACCCAACAAGGCACTAGTCTCCCTTATTTTCATTACTTATTTTTATTCATTACATTTGACATCTATTAACTGAATATATCAAACTTCACCTTCCTATTGCATATACAATTTATACTAGCTTTAAATCATATCTGATATTGCTTACACTATTTATACCAAATTTAGACCAAGTCTTTCCACTATCAAATCACCATTGTGGATAGTTTATTCAAGGAGGAAGCATAGTTCAAAATATTCAATATTGATATAGGTACACCCACCTGGGTTTAGTAGAGACTTAGGATTAGATGGTTTAACTATATTGGTTGGCCTTGTTAGTTGTCCAATAACGTTGTGAGAGCTCGGAAACCTCTCGTTGTTCAAACGTGTGTTTTTGAGACCCAACAAATTGGTGAATCTTCTAGGGAATAATCTTAGAAAATTTCGGTGGCAGTCAGCCTTCCATATAGAGTCATTTAAGAGAGATTCACAGTTAAGAAATTTTAAAATTGACTCCACTGGGTAAAATAACAACATTTTTTCTCACTTTTAGAAAAAGTGGGTGGAGACTCTGAATGAACAAAAGCATTGAGACTGATAAAATAAAATACAAATAAAAAATAAATCATCCTAGAGTTCACACCATCATGATTACTCATAAAATGTAGGGAAGAAGATATTTATACAGAGATAGTGATGGTCCTAATGATAAAAGTAAGTGGAATTCTAAAAATGATAAGGGAGAGAAAGTGTTTGATGACCGAGGCCCAACAATAAGAAACAAAACATCGAAACCATCGGTGGAAAAACATAATTCATATGATTCATTAACAAATGAAAATAGCCCATCTAAATAGCTTCACACTCCAGAAGAGAAGAGAAACCCCCTCTGTAAAATGAACCATGAGAGGGATGATGAGTTCATGGCTGATTTTGAGGCTAAAAAACAAGGAGAGTTTGAATATGAGCAGAGAAATTTTTTTTTGAGGGAATTGAATATGAGGAAGCAACTAAATAAAATCATGAACTCATGACCCAAAATGAGGTAGACACATAGTTAGAACACATGAGAAAAGAAGTGAAAAGATAAAGGATAAAATATGAGTAAAGGCTTCAGGCAATGAAAGAATTTGAGAAATTGAAGTTGCAAAAGGATTAGATTAAAATGCCAATGGTTGGCTCACCTAAATATATACCCCCTCATAAAATAATAATATGAGACCATAAAATTCTCCATAGGCCCACTGAAATTAGCCAAGGAATCAATATAAAAAACCCAAACGCTCCACCACAACACTGAAATACTCAACCACCTCCTCATCAGCAGTATGTACCCCTACAAGGTCAACAATATATGGAAAATACTAATCCATTATACCAGCACCAGTATTACAAAAATCCCCTTCACAATACACAAACATGATTAGAAAATTTGATCTTGCTAGATTTCAGATATACCCTTACCCTCTGGACAACAATCGGAGAAACCTAGTCCCAAAGTTCATAGGAAGTATAGTGCAGTCACAACCGAGGAGCATCTAAGAAACTTTAATGTAGTTATTCAAGACCTGGATATGCAATATGAGGATTTATAGATGAGATTATTTATGATGTCATTGATTGAAGATTCCAGGGACTGGTTTAACAGTTTACCGACAAAATCAATTTATTCTATTTATGTATTTTATGAACAGTTTCTTCAGTAGTATGGGAATCGGTGTGCATCATACTTTTCTTTGCATGAGTTAGTGACTATCCAAAAACATCAAAACGAGTCAGCCTATGACTTTAACCAAAGGTTTGTTAAATTACATAATAAGATACCTTAGGGATCCAAGTTGGTTGATCCTGCTGCATTGAGTATCTATTTGAAAGCCTTTGATCCCATGATAGGATATGAATTGAGAAATAAATATCCTAAGAATCTGGCTGAAGCTCAAAAGATAGTGCTAACTATTGAGAATAATAGGAAAGTTGTAGGGATGTTTCCTAAAAGGGAAAACCCTAGGGTTCCCTCATATGCTCCCCCAAATAAACAAGAAAAGACATATAAGAATGAAAGACCAAGGTTGCATGACATGCCTTATAATACAAACTAGAAGGATGTGAAGCTAGTAAGTGATAGACCAAGAAATAATAAAAAAGAAAGGAGCATATATGGTGGATAAGAGTCGCTGGTGCTCAGTTTTTTATACACCACACTCCCTGAAGCATTGTGTTACAACTCAGTCAGTACTAGAAGAAGACATGGTGGAGAATGATGATGATGGTGAAGACCATAATATCTAATTAACTTCCCACACTCTTAATTCTCAAGAGCAGGAGTATTCATCTTCAGAGTAAGGAGGATATGAGTATGATGTTAATCATCAAAAATATAGTATTCATATGGTTGAACAACAAGTCTTTTTTGACTATGAAGATAGTGAAAATGAACAAGATCCCCTTATTGCATCACGACAGACTAATAGGTGCAATATAAGAAGACCAAGTGAAGAAGAGATTAAAAGATTGACTATTGCAGTGGTGGAGGAAGCTAGAAGTAAATATCGGTTGAGGAACAAAAAAATGAATCAAGATGAAAGTGTTCCTAGAGGATTGTTTATAAAAATAAAAAGGTATCTAATGAGATATCAAAGAAGACAAGTGATAAGAAATCTGATAAAGGAGAAAAAAATTGTGCTCCTAAAGAGGAAGGTAAGGAATTCACCGTGGATAAACAAAAGCCAAGTCAGACATGCAAAGGGGAAAAGGGGGATAACAAAGGAGAATTGATAGAACCTAAGAAGATGATCAAAGATGAAGGTACATATTTTGATTTCATACAAACTTTATCTCAATTAAAAATATATATCACATTAATTGAAATGATGAAAATTAAGGAGTATAGGGATGGTTCCATCCAATTGATGTCTAATGAGAATCAAAATATAAACCTTGAAAATTAAGAGGTCCCTGAAGTCACTAATAAGAGTAAGGAGATAAAATTTCTAGAAGCCTACTTAATGAACACACCACAAGTGGACCCATTCTTCACCACCTTACTCATTCATGGTAAATTAGTGAGAAATTACATGATAGATTCAGGTGCTTCCATGAATATTATGCTAGTAGGGGTAATGAAACAGGTTTGGTATGTGGATAGATGTGGAAGGAGGTAAATTTTATGCCATGGATAGCAAGATTGTTCCGGTTGTGGGATTAATGAAGAATGTGGAAGTAAGATTAGAAACCTATCCACAAGCTATTTACAATATTGATATAACCATAATTGACACACATCCCCAATTTGGAATGCTCCTATCAAGACAATGGACTACAACAGTAGGAGGCAATTTGCAGTTCAATTTATCATATGCAACTATACCAATGAATGGAGAAGAGGTAAAGTTGTATAGGGATCCCATAATGAATCAAATTGTTAAATATTCTCCTCAAGAGAAACTTAATTGATTCTATGATGTAGATTTGGGGAATTTTAGAGTAGAATTATCTCAGCATGATTTGGTAGACAAAGACCCAATCGATAAACATATTTCTGAAAATCAGCAAGGTGTGTGGAAAATGTACTTTGATGGGGCATGCAGTCAAGAAGGTAATGGCACTGGAATAGTCTTCATATCACCTAAAGGTACAACATTTAAATATTAATTCTTGTTAGATTTTGAATGTACATATAGCGTGGTAGAGTATGAAGCCTTGCTGATTGGTTTCAACATAGCTATTAAAAATAAGATTAAGTTATTGTCTGTCTTGGGTGATTCTGAGCTAGCTGTGTCACAAGTCAGATCAAAATATGCTGCAAAGAATAAAAGGATCAAACAATATAGGAATTTTGTGTGGGATACAATGGAAATATTTGATGCATTTTCAATTGATTGGATAGATAGATCTAAAAATTTGATGTATTCTTTTTTGGCTAATGTAGCCTTAAAGAAAGATGATATCACTTTAGCAAGGGTATCGCAAGTTGAATTCAAAACAAGACCTACTGTCCCTGAAAACATATAGAGCTGGCAGGTTTTTAATAATGATACTGACCTTTTGAAGTTTCTCCATTGTATAGACCAATATGAAGCAGAGGAGATTGATTTCAATGCTTTTGTGGAAGAAGTAGATGGGAAACAAACAATGCTTGGTAAGGAAGTTTTGCAACTTAAAACCAACAAGCTTCCCAAAGGGCTTGTGGCATTGGAAAGGGTGTATGATGGAAATGATCATTCTCTCATGAAGCAGACACCTGTTAAGAAAGACAATATTGAAGAAATAAATTTGGGAACTGAATTGGCACCTAAAATGGTTTATATTGGAAAAAGGATAAGCCCAACCATCAGAAAAATGCTGATTACATTGCTAAGAAAGTACAAGCATGTGTTTTCTTGGTCTTATGACGATTTGAAGGTGCATAGAGAGGATCTTTTTCAACATGAAATTCCATTGAAGCCAAATGCAAATTCATTCAGACAAAGGCAAAGGCCTATCAATCCAACTCTGGAACCTAAGATGCAAGAGGAGTTGGAAAATATTAGAGATGGAGGTATCATCAAACCAATCATGATTCAACAAGGGTGTCAAACCTAGTTCCTGTAAGAAAAAAGAATGGAGATATTACACTATGTGTGGACTTCAGAAATTTAAATGTGGCATCCCTCAAAGATAATTACCCTCTACCTAACATGGAGGCTATACTGCATAAAGTAACAGGATGTGAGTTGTTATCTATGATGGATGGTTTCTCTAGTTATAATTAGGTTAATGTCAAAGAATTTGAGTAGTACAAAAAAAAATTTATAACTCCATGGGGAACATATGTCTATGTAAGAATTCCATTTGGTCTCACAAATGCAGGAGCGACCTTTCAAAGGGCCATGGATGTGTCATTTTCATATCTAATCAATGCTATAATGGTGGTATATCAAGATGATCTCACTGCTTATTCCAAAAGGGCAGAGAATCATGTGGGAGACTTGGAGAAGATCTTCATCAAAGATTTGGAATATGGTATTGATCTTAATCCTACAAAGTTTCATTTTGTTGTCATAGAGGGAAATCTCTTAGGACATATTGTGTCAAAGGATGGGATTATAATAGATCTTGAGAGAGTTGAATCCATAGATAAGGTTCATATTCCTAAAATTTTCAAAGCCATCCAATCATTATTTGGACAAGTCAATTTTGTTAGGAGGTTTGTGTCCAATTTTGTTGAGATTGTTAAACCTCTATCTAAAATGTAGAAAAAAGGAGAAAGGTTAGACTTGACTGCTGAAGCTATTGATGCCTTCATATCTATAAAAAGATCTATAAAAGAAGCCCCTATCTTAAAATACCTTGATTTTAGTAAACCATTTCAGATATTTTAATTTTCCTCATTTCACACCATAGCAGTTGTCATGCTGCAGAAAAATGATGAGGGTCATGAGCAGCCTATGTCCTTCTTTAGTAAATCATTGCAGGGGTTAGAATTGAAATATGTTAGGAATAAGGTGTCTCAACCTTGGATAATTCCTATTCTTATTATTTGTTTTGTAAAATGTATTTCTTGCAAATAATGTAATTAAGTGTGAGTGTACATGTCTAGTTTGCATGTTGATGTGTCAGTCCACTTAATATGTCGGCATCTTGAATTGTGTGTAAGGAGATCATGGCTGAAACGGTTATGACGGATTCCTATGACACGTAAGAGCTATTTCTGGAAGATTCAATGACAGGTGAAGACATGTGGCAACTGATAAAGTTGAGTACTGTACACTCTTCCACGATAATGGTAAAACCCTAATACAATTATCTTCGGAAGTTGCCCTAAAAAGGGAAGCGCATGATATAAGCGTTTTTTAGGGTTGCGAAGATGTGTAATGTGAGTGTATTGTTGGAACGTTTTTTATGCTGCCGCATTTTGTCTTCAAGAGTTGGAAATCTCCTGAAAGAACTTGCATTGCAAGTGTGTTGTAACCGTTGTGTTGAAGATAATACATTGTCCAGGTTTTGGAGTGCTGGGGTTTTTTACCGAAAGGTTTTCCCCAGGGTAAATCATTGTCTCATTCTTCATTTTCTGTATGTATGGTATATTGCTGCAATATCTTTGTTAAGTAGATTAACGAATCTGAAATTGTAAGGGTTTAAAACGAATTTGCACCATACTTTCCTTAAGAGATTAGTGTAGGAAGCTGTTTCCGCACCTGAGTTTCCTTTCAAAATATTATATAATGGAAAAACAAGCCTTTGCATTAGTAAAATCCACAAACTATTTTAGAATGTATCTTGTTGGAGCCAAAGTGATTTCTTATGTTCCTCATAGAGCTGCTAAAGATTACTTGACATATTCAGAAGTAATGGGGAAGAGATGCAGGTGGATTAATAAAATTCAAGAATTTTATATGCAAATACAAATCACCAAATTTGTAAGAGTCCAGGGATTGGCCAAATTAATGGCATAAACAAATATTGAAGCAAATAAAATTTGCAATATAGAAGATGAGGGAGATGCTATTGCAAGTATTAAGCATACACCTTTGTATACAAACATCATGTATCACCTCAAAAATATGAAGTTCTTCGAAGAATTTAATGATAACCAGAGGAGAACTTTGAAATTAAAAGCATCCAAATATGTATTCATAGAAGGTTATTTTTTTTGGAAGAACAGGGATGGGATGTTATTGTTATGTCTAGATGAGTCACAAACTAAACATGTTTTAAAAGAAATGCATGAAGGGGTCTGAGGAGGAAATTATTCTGCAAAGACAACTCTACATAAGATCCTTAGGGAAGGTTATTACTGGTCAAAAGTCTTTAATGATTCCTTTTCATATGTGAGAAAGTGTGAGGCATGTTAGAATTTTTCAGGCAAAATGAAATATTAGGGAGCTTTACCACTTAGACCTATGTAGGTTGAAGCCCCTTTTAATGAATGGGGGATTGATTTTATTGGGGAGATACAAGAGAAATCAAGTGGAGGACATAGATGGATATTGGTAGCCACTAACTACTTCACCAAATGGGTAGAAGCAATCCCAACGAAGCAAGAAACAAGTGAATTTGTTATCAATTTTTTGATGGATAACATTATTACCAGGTTTGGTACACAATTAAGATTAATCATAGAAAATGGGATGTGTTTCAGATCTAACGAGTTTAGATATTTTTGTAGTACACATGGTATTAGTATTTCTTATTCTGCCCCATATCACCCACAAGCTAATGGTCAGGCAAAATCTAGCAACAAGAGTCTTTTGAAAATCTTTAAGGAGAATGCTCGGTAAAAATAAAAATTCTTGGGATTCAAAGTTGAGGTTGCTTGTATGGGTAGATAGGATTACTGTGATAAGGGAAATTAGAAAATCCCCATATGAATTAGTGTATGGAACACAAGCTAGAATTCCTTTACAAAATTTGTTGCCAATTTACAAATTTATCCTTCAAGAAGACATAGAGATTCCTGAACCAATGGAGGAGAGAATGGAACAATTGGTAGAGCTTGATGAGATGAGAAGACCATCTCAAAACCAAAATATGAGGTTGCAAGCATAAATGAAGTATTTATTTGATAAAAAAAAAAAAATAGAAAATTTGAAGAAAATGATCTGGTACTGATGTGGAATGCAAGATGCGAGGAGAAAGGGAAACATGGTAAATTTGAAGCATTATGGTTGGGACCCTTTCTTGTTTTTGGTAAAAAAGGAGAGGATTCATACTACTTGTAGAACATGTCTAGAGAGGAGTAGGAGTTTCCTATACATGGGCAGTTCCTAAAGCATTTTTTCTCTTGAGGAGTTACAAAGGGTTAAGAATTGCCAATCCATGGACAATTCTTATCTTGACCCCTTTTAAATATTATTTTCCATGCATAGTAATCTAGAAAATTTGAGGGGTTTGGGTTTGCCAGTACATGGACATTCTCAGGAATTCCCTCTTTGAAATAATCACTTTCTTTCCATGTATAGTAGATTAGGGTCATTTTCACCTTCCATTCTCCATGCTCCACTTTCCATTTTCTTCACTCTTTCCCCTTCATCTGCCATTGATTTCATTTTTCATATCATTCTCGGTCTGCTCTCCCAGAAAAATTATGGATTCTTGTAGTGATTTGATAAAACCACTCACCCCCAATAGGAACCATTGTTAGAACTATAAATCTTACATGAGGTTTCCCCATTTGAATCTAACTTTTTCACTATTCTTTTCATAAAAAATATTTTGTTCTACACTCATACCCCTGAAATAGCCTTAACTGACATACCGTTGTCGAAACTAAAGCCTTTCATACCCATTTTAATTTACCACTATACTGCACATAGTTCAATCTAGCCCCATGGTATCACAGTGAACGGTTAAGGGTAGTCACAATACACCCTTACCATGGCACTGCAAACAATCGTTAGTTAGCCAACGATTATGTGGTGAATGAAGACAACGTAGCAAGAGATGTTTATTGTGCTACCATTGGAAGACAACACATAGACCATGGTGGCACACTAAACAATGAAGCAAAGAAGAAAATGTCTACTACTACACCATGTGTGGTTAAACCACAAACCACGGTGACTGCGGTGACCAAGAGGAAGCAACGAGATAACCGATGAGAAGTGGTGAGTTGACGAAAGGGATAATGGTTGAAAAGACACCTCCATACCTCATGAGGTTAGGAAGTAGATTGCGGTAATGCGGTGGCCGAAGAAGATGACAGTTAATGTTGGCACCATGCTACTGCTGACAACAAAAGTGAAGGTCATGGTAGAATGGTAGATGAAAAGAAGGCGGCGACAATTAGATACCACGGTACCATGAGGAGGAAACAAATAGACCGCATTAATGGGAGTAATGGTTAGATCTGACAGTAAAGGCTAATGTCACCACACCACCAGGAGTTAAAATGAAGCCCGTTGTATCACGGTAAACATAAAGGCATAAAGGGATAAAATATTCAAAGCGGATAAAGTATAAAGTGAAAAGTAAAGGCAAGAAAGATAAGAGGAAATTAAAAGACATCAGACTATAGTTTAAAACATTTAATTTTTCCAATAAGGAAATATATTTAAATGTTTTAATTTCTATTAGTAGAATGTGAACGACTGTAATAGACAATCAAGGGTCGTGACCCTTAAAAATTAATTGTATAAATACATGTAAAAATTAGTTGTAGTGGGGGGAATTGAAGAAGATTTTAGAATAGGATAGATTGTGGCAAGCATAATATTTTCAGAATGTTTGCATCCAAGAAGACTATGTTGCATGTATAAATTTTGAGGAAGATAATGAAAGACTATTGATTTGGTGGCTTCATTTTGGTATTAGTTGTTTATTGGATTTTTGCAATTATTTGATTATCTCCAATCTGATGTTTCTCGATTATTTCAATTGAAATATCAAATATATGTTCAATTTATCAGTGCACATTTTTTGTATCTATGTGATTTGATTCTTTGGCTTCTTTAAAGAAGAATTAAATTCCTTTTAGTCAATTATAGTAATATGGGAATGTTATTTGGATTATTAAGAAGAATCAACTAGTTAGGATTGATATTCTACCTCAAGCAGGGTCTTCCAATCACATTATTGCATGTTTATACAAGTTATAAACTCATATGTATATGACAAACAATTGGAGATTTTCCTAGATAGAAACCACTCATTTGAGACTTTCATTCGACTTCGTTTTACCCAACAAGGCACTGGTCTCCCTTATTTTCATTACTTAGTTTTATTCATTTCATTTGACATCTATTAATTGAATATATCAAAATTCACTTTCCTATTGCATATACAATTTATAATAGATTTAAATCATATTTGATATTTCTTACACTATTTATACCAAATTTAGACCAAGTCTTTCCACTATCAAATCGCCATTGTGGATAGTTTAGTCAAGCAGGAAGCATAGTTCAAAATATGCAATATTCATATAGGTACACCAACCTGGGTTTAGAAGAGCCTTGAGAGCAGAAGGTTTAACTATATTGGATGGCCTTACTAGTTGTCCAATAACATTGTGAGAGCTTGGCAACCTCTCGTGGTTCAAACCTAAATTTTTGAGACCAACATGGTGCTTGTCAGAAAGGAGAGTATGGGCATGTTGCAGATTCCTTGATACTTTTAACAAAATTATCCGGTCATTTAGATACCAGGGCAGCTTGTATGGTTTGTCATTGAAGCCCTTGGTTCAGATATAGGTAAATTTAGGAAATTGGATAAATAGAAATCTAAACCTCTAGATGAATGCATGGGCAGTCCCCTCTCTGATGATGTGTCTGATGAATACATCATTCACCCTGCAATAGTCCCACTTAAAGATTTTGTATTGGAGTTATGGGAACCAATCATACATATTCAATTTTCTTCCTGGAATTGTGCTTTGTGCTATAAATAGGCCTCTATTTGGATTGGCATTGGCTAGAAGGTAGACCAGATAAGAGGTCATGTATAATTGATGGGACTTCTTCACCACCAGGAACTGCTCATGCAGGTTCTTGCTAATCATCTAAGCCCAGTCAAACTTGGTGGTTCCTCTAACAATTTATTCAATGAAATAAAACATCCAATCACAAAAATATGCTACGGTCAGGATGCCCATGAATCTACTTGGAAAAGTCACCAAATCATGATAGTCTTCATAGAAGTAACTTCTAAATAATTCTTGGGGAAGTTTTTTTGCACTCCCCCTTTTTCCCTTTAACCAATGTTGGTTAATCAACTTTTCTCTTGGTAGGCTTCCCTATAAGCCATTACCAATTATAGAGTTACCAGAGTAGGCAAGAAGCCAACTGCCTTAGCTAGACCACTCTTCCTTATTTTGTTTTCATTTTATGTGGTAGGGTTAATGATGACCTTTTTCCCAAACTTGTCTATGTGGACATGGCCAAGGTTGGTATTTGTGATTTTTTCCTATTCAGTAGAAAATTTGGAGGTGACCTCCACTCCTTGAAATTGAAATGTCATCCGATCTTTATCCTCTTTCACTCTATGGGTCTTAGTAGGTTTCTTTCCCTTTTCTTCCTCGATGGATGCCTCTGATGGTCGTGCAGTTGGTTCCATAAATCTTGTAGGAACATACGTAGTAATAAAATTCATATATAAAACAAGGGGAGTGTTAGTAAAACACTACAAAAAATATGTTAGAATAAGTGATTCATCTTTCAAAGATCATAACATCTCCTAAAATTCATCATTTTCCTATCGTTTGTGGGAGATTGAGCAATGCGAGCCTAGGGATGCGGGTTTCCCTGGGTCAGTGACTATTTTGAAGTCCACCATTTGGAAACAAAACTGGTGAGACGAAATCCTACAGATGGAGTCTCGCATTGCAAGACTCACAAGTAGGGAGGATATTCATCGACCCCAAAAGTTCAAGTTCATCAAGGATGTGGGTGGGAACCCATGGAAGGAAGCTACATGGTGACCATTTTGAAATAGGGAAGGAAGGATGAAATTTTGCACCATTGGGCCCGCCAAAGTCATTAGGATGCCTCATTTTCTCAGGGAAGGCAAATGAAAATAGGAGGATCATACATCAGAAGCCATATAGTACCTTGAGCACTGACATCTTGAAATGATGATCATGGAATGACTAGGACATGGTGCCAACCCACAAGCAACATCCCACAATCTAGTTTACTTAGTCAATTTCAAGGAATATAACCTAGATGGCAAGGAGGAGCTTGGGACCCACCAATAGACGAAAGAGAAAGGTTCATTTTTTTGTGATCGAACATTGAAAATGGAAGAAAATAACTAATGGAAGTCTATGAGAGGTGGACTGCAAGGCTTTGACAAGGTAAACACCCACTTGGCGCTGATAATTCTGGCGAGGTCCACAAAGTGGGAAGATGACATGTGATGGTCATTTGGAAATGGAACGTGGAAAGAGCCGACGGTAGAGGGTGACCCACAAGGGTGAACCCGAGATGGTAGACAGCCCCCCGAGGTGATTTTTTACTAAGTGTTGAGCTTATTCTGGACACGAAAGAAGAGGGGCTTGTGGAACCCGCAAGGAGGAAGGGTAGGGTTAAATGGTTGTTTTGTAATAGTGAAGGCATGGGTCATTAGCAAGTGGAATCCCACACTCATGGGCTTGCATGAGTCATGGATTCCTAAAAGGTAAGATTTTGCTAAGTTTGAAAGTGACGGCGAGAGGGTATAAGCCATCCAAATTCCTGGGCTCGACATAGGTGGTAGCCATTTTTTTAAAGTTCAATATTCATATTGTCGAGGCAAAAAAAGTGGGAAGTCTATGGGCCACAAGGGCTTTGTTTCCCCAACTCAAGAATGGTGACGAGGGCCTTAAGTTCTGGACGTACCCAATAGAGGAATTCCAAAAGGACTTTCAAATTTCAAATCATGGGTTTTGTGCACAGTGAGGCTTTCTACCTAGCTTGAGGCTTTACTTCCTAAAAAGTTTGACAAATTCTTGAATTTGAAAGAAAAACCATGAGATGAGAGGTGGTGGAAGGCTTAAATGGGTACTCCACAAGAATTCAACAAAGAATCTAAATATTGCAATGCACGAATGACAATAGGATCTCATGGGAGCAGAGGTGATGGAGGCTGGATGGATCTAACAACTTTTTAGAAGGAATGTTGATGAAAATGACCAGTCAAAAGATCCTATTTATAGAATTTGAGGCATTAAATTTCTGCAATAAATGATGGTACAGAGGCAAGCGTAGTTGGTGGGCATAGTTTTCAAATAGGACCGACAGTAGGAAATGCGAAGCCCACAAGACGGGTGGCAACCAAAAGCTTGTCATTTGATAGGCTAGTATAGAGAAGGAAAGATGAGAGTGAAAAACCATAGGGTGGGTGGATAGACCAACTTGGCTGCCATGCAAATGATGAAATATGAATGAAATCCCGCCAAGGGCAGCCCACAAGGGGTGCAGGACAATGGTTGAAAGGTCTCAAGGAAAAATACCAAGGGGACTCTGCGAAGGCCAAGGATATGAATTTTTTGGATGGTGAAACTTGGTCAACCTAAGATTATGAATTTAGGACACATTAAATATGTAGGACCCAAAAATAAGAAGGCACACAAAATAAGGGGAGGGAAAAAGCGACTCAACGAAAATAAAAAGAGAGGGTCCCCATTTGGAACGGGGCATGTGTGCTATAGGCACAACATGGACTATCCTTGGAAATACTCCACATTTCTCCACATTAATGTATCTACTCCTATGGATTGGTGAATGTGTTCTAAATGTGTATGTAATGTCTCAATTCTAATTTTATATAATTAAGTGATTTTCAAGTTGATCTATTAATGTTACATATTTTAATCATGTGTTTTATGCTTCTTAGATGAAGTGATTTATTCTTGTGTTTTTTTGTGGTGGCTATTGATGGCATGATAGTATGAAATGAGTGTATGAATTTTTTTTTGGATGTTCATGGAACATCCCTATGTGATCCACATGTTGTTGATTATCCGCTTTGGTGTTGTATTGTATCTTGAGTTAGATTTTTGGGTTATTTGTAGATGTATGGTCGACAGGGCTTGATATTTTTCTTGTACCATGTACTTGAGGGTATGAAATAGAAATTGAAGATGTTTTAGGTTAGATCTGGGTCTTTACCTATCTTGTTTCAGACCACATCAAGTAAATTCAATTAGAAGAATGTTTTATGGTCGACTGGCTATGTGCTTCATGTTTCATCTACATGTTTCCTTTGATGTCTAATTACATTGATGTGCACCAACATTTAAATTTTTTTGGATCACATTAAAACATGCAATAAGGTTTCTTTTCTCCTCTTTATCATTGAGATAGGGCCACATCATGCTTTACTAGCCAAATTGTTGAATTCATTTTGTATCTCGGTTTGGCTGACCTAATTAATGTTTTGAAGTCTTTAGGTGGATATAAATGCAATATCATTTTAGATGCAACAATATGAAGAAGTGTACAAGTGTGAAGAAGTTTTTGTGTGAATTATATTGAATATCAAATAGATATGTTTCTAAAGTGTGTGAAGGGAAATATCAATAGTGCCTTAATGCCTCAATTAGAAGAGTGAATTGTTGACAAATATTGTAATCTCTTATAAAATCTATATATCTTTCTCTGAGATAGTGAATCTCATTAGGTTTTCTGTATATTTCTCTTGTTTTTGGTTGGTACTTCAATGTTGCAAGTCATTTGTATCTTGCTCTAAGGTAGTGAGCCTTCTTGCAAGTATTTTTGGCAGTGAGCTTTTATATTATGAATTAACTCTCATTGTGGTTTTTCCCTCATTTGGTTTTCCACATAAATTTGGTGTCACATTGTGCATGTGTGTGTTATTTTTTTATTTCTCATTTATACTAGTTTGATTAGAGTTAGAACTACTATATCTTTCTTTGTTGAAGTTTATAAATTCTTCAAATTTAATATTATTCTACTAATCTGCTTAAGGGTTTTTGTTGAGTTAAGAAGTGTATATCAAGCTAAAGAGTTTCTAATTTCTTGAAGGGTTTAAGTTTTTAGTAGACTAATTCACCCCCCATCTCAATATATGAGAGTGTTCAATAGTGGTTGTGTTAAGGGGCTTGCCTCAATCAAACTGAAATTTTAGTATTTCTATCTCCATGGATAGCCAAATAGGACTGTGATAAAGGACACAAAATAAAATATGTAATAGTAGATAAAAAAAATTAATTAATAGAAACATAATGAAATCTATGATATTTCAAAATTCCAGCTTTGATAAATTACCCATAGTGAGAGAACTAAGATAGTTGAGAGAAACACACCAAGATGTTGTCACAAACCTCTAGAAGAATTCTAAAGCTACAACAAGATTGCTCTGTATAGTCTCACCATGAATAAC
Organism: Sequoiadendron giganteum; assembly: GCA_007115665.2. Classification (NCBI taxonomy): domain Eukaryota; kingdom Viridiplantae; phylum Streptophyta; class Pinopsida; order Cupressales; family Cupressaceae; genus Sequoiadendron; species Sequoiadendron giganteum. The sequence goes on along the minus strand of VCHN02000014.1, from coordinate 59,483,583 downwards.
ATGACATGCAAGAGCCAAGAGAATGTTGTACTATGATAAAAAATTCAAAAATTTAAAATATTTAGAGCTAGAAGCAAAAATAGCTACGTGTATCAATCAAAATATGAATCAGACCATTTTTACCTTCTTATTTTTGAAGGAAAGACTTTCCTTTTTCCAAAATAACATGTCCCAAATTATTTTACCAGATATGATTGGTAACAAGATAATTAAACTACCAAATTCTTGGGAATTTAATGTTCAAATGATCATTTGAATCATGTATTTTCATTAGACTCTAGTGTGTCATATAGACATCTACACGTAGCAGTTTTTCCCAAGAAAATCTAACTCAAAATATCATAAACAAGGTAATTTTTATAGCATAAACATATTTTGATATGATCATATTGATTTTAAATGATATTTAATTTATCAAGATAAATATTATTTCTCATGTATTGTGAATTTGTAAAGAGGTATGAAATTTTCAACACCACATAAGGCAATTTCATATCACATGCATAGGCCTAACTCAACAAAAATAGGGTTAGTCAGACATCTCATAATTTTTCAAAAAAATTTGGTGGGCATGATGATAAAAATACATAAATAGAGGGAGTTCCCCAAAATAACACAAAGGTCGCTAAGGACCTTAATGGGAAATTTTTGAGAAAAACCATGAAAATACTATTATCACTTGGAATTGCACCCTACTAAACAAGAGGTTAAACATTCCAATGAAACAATGGAACTAACCTCAAGGTTTGGAACCTTGAAAATGAGGTCAGATATTTGGACAAGATCAACTTACTTTCTAAACTAGGTGTAATGAAGGTTGGTCCAACAACATTGTAAAGCTCTGTACTAACACTAAACAATGAATTCACAAGAGGAAAAGGGAGAAGGAGAAACACTAAAAATAAGGGAAAGCTAATGGGGAGGATAGTAATCAACAATAAATTGGAATGGGTGTCCATAAAATCAACCACAACCCTCAATAAATTCAATAAATTTCATTCTCAAGCATCAAAAGTCAAACATGTAGGTGAGAAGGTCACTTGGACATTAATTGTGCCACCACAAAAAACATGTCAAAATAGGGAAGATCAGGGCATTAGACCCAAAATGAGACATTTATCAATCTTATAAATTAAATGGCTTGGATCCACAAAAAAATGTCCCTATCAAAGGTTGGGCTTTAGAGATACCCCTTACTGATTAACGTGTTGAAGAAGCGAAGAAAGAATATTGAAGTCTAGAACTATGAAAAGGAATTTGTCAAGGGTCAAGCTTCAGGGCTATGTCATACTCCTTACTATATTGATATTGAATACTGGAAGAACGAAGAGTTAAATTTAAATTTTTAAAGTCTTAATCGAGTGTTAAGGGTCGGGGGTTAGACTTTCGGATTACCTCATACTATTTAATAGTAAGAGGTAAGATGAAATACTAGCTCCCAAAACCCAAATTTTGATACTTAGCCATATTTTAGAAAACTTGAAAGTCGCATTAAAGAGTTAGATGGAAGATGTATTGAAGGAAAAGGAAAATGCAAGAGAATAAATGATAAGAGGGAGGCTCTATCCTTGATGTTTGAAAGAATGAAACTTAGAAATTTTTCTAAAGATCTTGATTGGGCCTCGAAGGTCAAGTGTAAGGCTTATTTATTATAAAGAAGAAATGACAAGGTTCAAGGGGTAAGGCCAAAGGAAAATGCCTGAAAAAATCAAGGGGGAAAGAGAGGAAGAAGGTGTAAGAGATAGAAGATCAAGGAGTGATGGGGAAGAATTTTGGGAAGGAGGGAAGCTACATTCTACAAAAAATTAAAGTACTTAGACAACCAAATTCATGACCCTTTTGAAGGGAGACTCATGCACTATGACCCATGTGAGATCTCCTAGATCAAGTTTCAATAATGGATCATAAGGATGGCATGAAATGGAAAAATTCTTGGTGACTTTGCAAGATGATCTCCTACTAATCATAGAGTCTAGGGGGCCTTATCAATCCATTGGGCATAGAGTCATGGGAAAACATTGGAGCAATTGGGATCAACCAAGGGAAAAAAATAAAACATTTGTAGGTTGCACTTGGATGAAAGTAATAAAATAAAGGTATGCATTCCCTTAAGGAGAATGTAGGGTGTGTAAATCACTTCATGGAAATAAAAACCTAAAATAGTATGTAAAAAATATGATAATTCCTAAAAAATAATGCCTGAGGTGAACCTCATTAATTGGGATTGGTACTTCTTCTCCATTAATTTTTGATAGCTAGAAGGTGTTATGTTATTTTCACTATAAAATAATTGAAGGTCCACTCCACATGACATTAAATTGTGTGTGCCTTCCTGATCTACTCTTGAGTTCATCCCATTTGAGGACCGAATATTCCTCCTTGAAAGCCTTAGGATTTTCCCTTTTGTCAAAAGACCTCTTTACCTAATTTTGATTCTCTTTCATTGTCTTCATTGCTTTATCTTTGATTTCTTCCAATTCCATCAGTTGGGCATACCTAACAATCATTGGGTCGTCACCCTCTATAAATTCCAACTACTTGACCCACTCAAGGGCTGGTAGTTAAAATGATAAGGGGAACCTTGCTTCTTTTTCCTACACTAGAATGTATGGGGAGTTACCAATGGATCTCTTGGGAGTGATTCTATCCACCCATATGGTAGACTTTAACTTGGTATGCCAAGTTCTCTAATTATCCTCCATGGTCCTCTTGATGATCCTCATCAACTTCTTGTTTTTTGACTCATGAAAGCCATTTCCTTGAGGGTAGTAGTTTGATGAGATACTCTTGGCAGCCCATTTACTTAGTTTTGCACCCAAAAAATTCAAATATTTATTAGAAATAATAGAATCAAGCACTTTGAACCTTGTCACTAGCTCTTCATTAAATCTCAAGACAACACTTTCATTAGCCTCCTTCAATGCTACAAATTTAATCCATTTGGTGAAGTAATGGGTAGAAGTGAGAATCCATTTATGACTTGTAGTGGAAGGTGGGTTGATGGTTTCAATAAAATCAATACCCCATTTCATGAAGGGTTGCTCAACTTGGATGGGCTGCAAAGGAAGGGTGGCCAAACTTTCTTTTTCTAAGAAAAAGGCACACTTTTTACACATCCTCGCCCATTCATGTTTGTCCTTGAATAAACGAGTCCAATAATAGCCTACCCTCATTATATTTAGAGTTGTAGTTTTGGGTGAAAAAATTCCACCAACCACTCCATCATGGAACTCTTCAAGCACTTTGTTGACTTGATCAACATCAATGCATCTAAGAAACACAACATTGACATCATTCTTAAAAATTATACGATTTAGCAATATGTATGAGATGGATTGAAACCTAAATTTCTTTCTCTTAGCCTTATCCATTCCTTGTAGGCACTCACATATTTGGAGAAAATGGACCATATCACGTACCTAGCTCTACGGAGGACTATGTGCATTTGTTTTTGGTTTCTCTTGGATAACTAGGATAGATTCTATAAACCCCTTCTTGCTATTTTCCAAGTAACTAGCGAGATACTCGCATAGATATTTTTCTCTTAAAAGATTTGTGACCTTGATTTCCATGTCATATTCCATTACCTTGGTAATGCAAACTGCTCTTTTCTCATTCAAAACCTTACTCAAAATAAACTCTTTAAAGCTCAGATGAGAAACCATTAGGTGAACATTTTTGTTTGAAATAAAATTCCTAAATTTATTTAGAATTATAATTATAGTAAGGACATGTTTTTGCATAAAATTATACATTTTATCATAACCCTCTAGGGCTTGATTGAAGAATTCTATTGGCATCTCCAAATTTTCCTTATTTTTTTTCACTAGCACAATGAAGATGGTAATTGTGTTCCCATAAGCACAAAGAATGAAATCCTTGGAAAAGCTAGGATTTACCAATGTAAGTTATGGCTTAATTGATGGCATAGAAAAAAAATTCCTTCTTCTGACCAACTGAAACTCACATTTTTCTTTAACATAGTTGTTAGTGGTTTCAACAAATCAACAATATTAGGTTGTAGTGTAGAAAAATGTATCCCTTTTACATTTTCACACTTGTTTGGGCCCTCCTAGTTAATTTTGACTTAATTGTGCCTTATTTTAGTGTTGTAAAGTGTACCCCTTTACACTTTCACACTTATTTAGGCCTCCTCTAATTAATTGAGCTTATTGTTTCCTTAATTTCCCCCTTAATTCATTTACCAAGACTTTTTTATTGTATTTTCCGAACAGGAAACCTGACATTCATTAATTCCTTAACATAACACTCCTGATCATGCAATGTGTATTCTAGGTTTAGGGACTTGGAACACATTCACCCATGAATGAATGGGCCCTCCCTTGACCTTAGGACCTAAATTTAGATTATATTTTTGGAATGATTTTAATATCTCTCAATGTATATTGAGATGTCAGCTTGTGATATTTGAATATTGGGAAATTGAGGATACATACCTATAAATACAGGGTTATTTTACTATGTTTCATCTAAGAACATAGAGTTTTCAAGCTATATTTTAAAGTGTTCAATTATAAGAGCTAAATTGGTGATCAAAGACATTCAAAGGTAGATTTATCGGATTTTTATTATAGCATTCAAGATCCAATTATCATGTCAAAGTCTTCTTGCATCATGCATATTTTTGGAGCTAATTTGGTGATGTAGGTTTCATGATCCATTCAAGAATTCAACACCATTATTTCAAGAAATATTTAAAGTTCAAGATCCAAATCCATTGAAGCCATTTCATGCAAGTTACAAACTTATATTCCAAGGTTAATTCAAGTGTTTGGTAAGTTGCAACATCACATTCGCTCATTCATCATTTGTTCATGTTTCATTGTTTTATTTCAAGGTTTAATTACCAAAATGGGGTTTCACCATGGAAAACCCCCATTCACCAAATTTTATTTTTTTGTTCCTTTCATGTCATGTTTATAGATCTAGGTGGAAGAAATCTTGAAGATCTCTTGAAGAGAAAAATTGAAGAAGTTGACAAAGTTGCCAAAAAAATCATAAAATTTGTCATCTCATAGAAACTGATCTACAAGATTTATTTGAATTTTTAACACTGAAACCCAGAGAATCTAGAAGTGCAGAGATAGGACTAGAGGCTCCTGAGCGTTGCAGAAAAAAATAACAAAGGACTTGTAACATGATAGATTTTTTTGCATTGCTAGAATAACAAAGTTAAATACAAATCTAAATACTAATCTAAAATCTAACAAAAAAGAACAAAGAAATAAAATAAAATAATAAATCCAAAATGATCTCACTGAATATGTGTTCATCCCTTCGAATTATCTTGATTGTTCTTCTCCATTTTTCCTTTTTAGTATTCTTGCCCTCATATTTTTGTGTTTGAATGCAAGTATAGCTTTGTCGAGTGTCTAAGAAAAATATCGAAGTTGAATCTCTTCTCAAAAGTCTATGATTTTGGGAGAGGAGGAATAATGATTATGACAGGCCATTTTATAGATTTTGTGTTTTCGAACAATCGGCTCAAATTGAAAGAGAGATCGACGTACGACATTGATGAATGCCATGTGATGTGAGTTTTGTCTCAGATAGAACATGAGTTAGAACACGAGTTAGAACACGAGTTCAAGAAGGACTAAAGATAGAGACTAAGTTAGAATGTGAGTTAGAACACAAGTTCAAGATCTTAATCTCCAAAAATAGAAGAAGTAGACTTTGAATGTCAAAGACAAAGTTAAAAGTTGAAGAATAATGCATTCAAATGAAAACTTGAGTTAATTAATTAAATAAAGATATTTAATTAATAAAATAGATCATGCATATGAGTTGGAACTAGTTAATCGACTAGTTGTGACATAGAGTCTTTCTGCAGAGATGATTAGTAGTTGAATTCAGAGATAACTGAAGAACTAAAAATAGATCTTGAGTCAGAAGGTAAGTGGACAATTATCTAACTGATTGACAAAGAAATGTGACATAAATAAATTAGATGTGAATTAAATTCTAATTTAATTCAACATTCAAAAATAGAAGATTTAATTAAATAAATAAAGATAATTTATTTAATTTCACTTTCGAAAAGGGTGGAATTGAATAATTAAATAATAAATACTTAATTATAGTTGAAAAGGGGGTTAAATGAATAATTAAATAAAGATATTTAATTATAGTTGACATAGTATGATAAAGGGGTAATAATTAAGTTAGGGACATAATTAAATAAATATGATTTATTTAATTAATCAAGTTGAATAAAGGTCATTTATGAATTAATGAATTAATTAATAGAGGAAATATGTGTTAGAAAGTTTAATTACATAATTGACATTATTTAATCAAGACTACTGACTATAGAAAATTATGTCGAATATGTACTCGCAGGCCTAAACCAATTTGTAGTATCTGCAGTTTTCCCCTCTTTGATACAATGTTGGTATGACGTTGTGTCAAATAAAATATGCCCCAATTGTGCCCCAACGTGAAACAGGGTAAGGTATTAGGTATGACCCCTCGGGAAAATTGACATTTTTTTAAAAGTTTCAAAAAAATCAAGAAAAATTCCCAATAAGTCAAGATGACAGGTAGAAATGCTATGGAGTTGACGGAATTGAATTTGGAGTTGATACAGACAAGTATGGGTTGTTGGAAGTTGAAGGGTTAAGTGGTCAATAGACTATGTCTAAAAAAATGCCACCCAAATTCAACCTATAAATAGAAATGAGGGTGAAACGGAAATCATTTGCACCCGAAGGAGATAGAAAAAGAGGAACTTTTCTCTAACCAGCGGACGAATATGGCACCTATTCCATATACTAGGCATCGAGGATATCGGATCCGAATGTTTAGGAGGCCAGCCAATGCAGGACCACCAGTATGTACCCTAAATTGAATGCTTGAAATTTATTTTTGCACGTAGTTTTAGGTGTTTGAAAATTAACAAGAAAATGTGGTGCATCGTGAATGACGCATATGCCATCGTATTCATCGCATTTGAATATGAAATGACGCATATGCGAAAACACGCCTAGGGGATGGATTAGGCATTTAGGGAATGAACACAATTGAATAGAAATGCACCACATGTGTAGTTATGCAACGCATCTATCCTAACAAGAAACACATGTGAGGTAATGAACCACATATGTATAAGTGAAACACATATGTAGTTGGGTAGTAGAATGTAGAAAATAAATAGCATTTGCAAGAAATGCACCACATGTGGTTTAGTGAACCACAGGTGCAATAGTGGAAAGGGGGTGGGTAAATTATGCAATGCATATGTAATATGCACCACAAGTGAGGCTTCATGCAACGCATTTGTAAAATGCACCGCATCTATAAAAGTGAACCACATTTGATTGGTAAAAATTTTTTCCTTAGGAAAACTTTAAAATTTTTTACATCATGGTATAAATGCAGGTGGTCTTAGATCCTATTTATACATGGGAGAGTCGGCCAAATACTTTTGATCTGAGAGAGCATTTGACAAGTGCAAAGATCTAGTTGCTATGGAGACTTGGTCTTCACCATTGTTTGTCAATGCCCACTATTTGGGTGAATAGGACACTGTGTGAGTGATGGCATTCAGAGACATCGTCATTTCATTTACCATCTGGGGAGGCCACTGTCACATTAGAGGATGTGTACAAGATTTTGAGACTGCCTATTAGAGGAGAGTGGGTATTGTATGATACCCAACGAGGATTGACTGAGTTGGTGAGGTTCTACTAGGTTGATGACATTAGTAGGCTCGACATTGAGAATTACGAGATTAGATGGCCAATTTTAGTAGATAGGTATGAGAGGATAGACTATATCTTATGTACATTGATCGGGGGGATACTACTTTATTGATGGTGTGGGCTTGGGAGAGAATAGCCATATTTCATCTGCCAGTGAGAGTAGAGCGACAGAAGAGATGCTCGTATGTGTTTTGCTATACAAAACACATTACGTAGACACACGTGGGAGACACAAGATTTTGGAGACATGCACTAGACACTCTTGATCAGTTTACATGGAGACCGTACATGGACTATGAGGAGTGGTTAGATGAGAATGTAGATTTGGGATTTTGTAGACAAACACAATATCTCATTGGGAGGACTATTTCTAGTGTACATATTATTGAGCGACACTTACTAGAGTGGGTGTTGAGATAGTTTGGAGAGGTTCAGGATGAGCCTCGAGGTAGAGCGGAGTTTTATTGTTCATTGAGAGAGGTTCCATGGTGGGGAACCATGATTCCAATGGCTACAACAGAGGTAGAGATACAGGAACTACAACCAGTATAGTGGGGATGGAGAGGTGGATTAGGAGACCCAGGGACTACGGCTGCATATGAGGCATGGTGGGCAGAGCATCGCCCGATTCCTTATACAGATCCTGACCAGCCAGCACCAGTCGAGAGACGAGGCACAGTACCAAGAGGATGATAGAGAGGTGGAGGTTCTAGAGTGGGTAGAGTTGGTGGTAGAGGTGATGGAGATGACAGGAAAGGCAGAGGTGGTGGTAGAGGTGGGAGACAAGGATAGAGAGGACAGAGAGGGGGTCAGGCTGGTGGACATGCACCTATTCAGGAGGGAGTAGCAGTTGATGTACCAATTGTAGATATCAGAGGGAGAGTGGATGTACAAGCTGGGGGTGAGCATGCTACGGTGGAGATATTGGTTGAGGATCGTACAGAGGTAGATGTTGGAGTAGAGGACATTCAAGAGGATTTCAATGCTGACATGGCTTTAGACCCTCTGGGTATTTTAATAGGATACGGAGAGGAGTATGTGGAGGATGATGTGGGGGATGATATTGAGGAGGATGCACAGATGGAGGAGCAAGAGAGACAGCTCAAATATCAGATAGTGGAGGGGATACGGGAGGAGGATGCTCCTAGGGATGGTGACAGGGAGGCTTTGGAGGAGAGACTCAAACTTATGAGTATAGAGTTTGACGCGATGAGACTAGAGAGAGACAGTGCCTACACAGAGAGGGATGGTATATATGCTGAGAGGGACAGTGCATTCATGGAGAGAGACCAGGTGATAGCTAGGAGGCATGAGATAGAGCAACAGTTTACAAAGGTTAGATGCCTTTGTAGTGGGTCCTCATCTGATGGTATGGTACAAGAGTTGGTCAGATCGGTGGAGAGAGCCACCTATTATAGGGATCTGTATGAGGCCACCATGCCAGTAGAGAGATGGGCTCCTACATTTTCAAAGGTGCACAGTCAGAGCAGGGGTCATACTAGGAGTCAGAGGACACAGAGTACTGAGGGGGTGGTAGAACCATCAAGGACAGGTCTATATGATAGGCCTTCCACCTCACAGAGGCCACCTTTGAGTCTTTTCCCACCACCATCACCACGTGATAGCAGGGGTAGCAGGACATGATGAGATGGAGTTATTTATGTAGACATTTTTATTTTGATCAGAGAGCCTATGAGCTCATGTTTTATTTATGTTTATATTCAGACATTGTACTGTGACACACTATTTTTTGAGCAATATATATATGATTTTGGTGGCTTCTACATGATATGCAGTTCTATGTTATGGATGATGCTTTATTTCTAGATGATTATGTTTCCTAAATGATGTATGTACATGTGTTATGAATGAATGATACTATGTGTTTATGAGTTATACATTGAATAATGATGTTATGGATGTCTTATTTTACTTATGATAGTGGATACAATGTTCTACTAATGCTTATTTATGTGTGATGGTAATATGTACATGCAATATTTACATTATGTATGTTATGATGATGTGATGCCTATTATCTCATGATTTCAAATGTATGTAATGAAGATGAATGGTACTATTTATATGTTGAAAATGCAATGCAACTATATGAAATGTTTATTGAATATATGTGAATGAAAATGATCTACTATTTTGTTCTTTTGTGTCATAGGACTTTATCTTAATGTCAAAGAAGAGAAAATTTAGGATGAAAATAAATTTAGAATGTTAGTAAGAAATAATTAATGTTGTTTGATTGAGAAAACAATATAGTGATGGTTGATCAATTGAGAAAAAGATATAACCTTCGATAATGTGCCAAATACGCTATACTTGCTTGTTATCATCATTGGGTGGGACATGACATAGATGGATAGTACACACTATGATATGAGATAGACCATAGTGTACAAAAACATCCATTTGTGAAAAACAGACAGTCGTAGACAAGGAGGGTCTTAACTCAGACTAATGACAAGATGTCCCAATCATTTTGTCAAGAAAAACCATAGATAGCAGACAAATAAAAGACGGGTCATGAGATGTCATTGCTCCTCTAAATCCTTGATAGGATATCCTTGAGGAAACTAGAAACATGACTCAAAAGCCAATGTTATAAATACAGTTGATAGATAGTAGCCAAAGAAAAAGAATCCTGAGACATCGTTGCTTCTCTAAATCCTTCAAGGGACATCTTTGAGAAATCTAGTAACAGGATCTTGCACAAATTGATAAAAATATAAGACAAAATAAGATATAAAGTCATCAAGCCAAATAAATGTATTCGCCAAAAATTGATCTTGTGGGATTGTTTGATGTTGATGTTTGACATAGTGTTATGTGAGAGAATGACACATGCTGCATAAGATGTTGAGTTTGGTTTCAACTTGGTGACTTCTGTATAAGGCATGACAAAGCCTGGTTTCAGAAAGACACGTGCCATTTAAGACATTGGATTCTGATGACGTTGAAGTGAAAAGCCACATGGGACTATGAAAATTTGATGACGTCTGTTGAAAAGAAAGACATATCTTGCGTAAGATATAGGTTGATTGCTTTGACAATGTATATGATATTGACTTGATGAATGTTGAGACATTTTACCTTGTTAATGCATGACTTGCTTTGATTCCTTGACAGATAAACTGTGTGTGTGTAGACAGTGTATGACATGAGATGATATGCTAAAGTACTGACCTAAAGCTGCTTAAAGACATGCATCTAAGTGAATGATATGCAACTTGTGTGATAGTGATTGTGAATGAACCCTATTGGGCTGACCTACTGTGGTCTTGAGAGCTCATCAATTGATTAGCCTTGCCTACGTTGTACACACAGAGACCTCGTAGTTCGACACGAACAATGAATTTGTATATACAAAGTGTCATGATTTTAATGTGTGTGATACATGACAATCCTAGATTGATAGAACTAATGCCTCGAGGGCACATCGATTGATGGCCTTGCCTATGTCCCAGTCGCAGAGGCAACGTAGTTCGAGTATGTCTACGACTCACCTAACATGACCGACTAGACATGACTGACTTGATATGATTGACTTGACATGATGGACATGACATGATTGACTTGACATGACTGACTTGACATGACTGACTTGACATGAGTAACTTGACATGATTGACTTGACTCTTTTTTGGGATTTTCTGACATTTTTTTGATTTTTTTTTGTATTTTTGGAGTTTTCTAATGTTTTTGGATTTTTGGAGTTTTCTAATGTTTTGGGATTTTTTAGGATATTTTCGATGGTTTGATGTTACATACAAGAAGCTAGGGCATAGAAAAAGGATTTTCCCCCAGTCGAGAATAAGATTTGGAAGATGGAGCGGGTAATGTGATGGAATGGGCATTTAGATGTCAGTCGTTCCAAGTAATGGATGAGAAAACCATTTATTATGAGTGATGGTGAAAAATTCCGATTAGAATGATGGTATATAGAAGAGCGAGCTTGACTACACATGGCGCCTATTTGTCAGGTTTTCACCATGGTACTTATCCATAGCGCCACCGAAGCGGTTTTCACTAGTGGATGGATTTATTTCTCTTTACTTTCTTTTTTTCTCAATTTTTTTGGTGTTACAAAGATGCCTGTTTTCCAGGTTTTCATCAAGGTAACCATTTTTTTTTTTTTTCCACATTAAGACATGGATTCTCAAAGACTTAAGCATAGAACCGCTTTAGATGTAGACTATTGATAGGGGAAAAAAGAGGTTCTCCTTCAAGAGTAGAGATTTGGTATTCTCCTAATCGAAAGGCTTCTGTGACAATATATGACCTCAACCAGTTAGGTTCAAACTTTCCTGGCTTTTCTCGTTAAGCTTGGTTCTTAGGATTCTCCATTAATACTAGGTCACCAATGTCAGTGTCTATTGAGAGCCTTCCTATTGTAACTACGACAAAGACGATTCTAATATGCTTGCAAATGATCTAATGCTTTATGTCTTCATTCATCTAGCAATTCTAGCTCTTGTAACCTAGAGACACGGTATTCTTCATCGTTGATATGACCCTTCAAGGATACCCATAGAGAAGGTATTTCAACCCCAATAGGTAAGATAGCTTCAAACCCAAATACGAGGGAATATGGATTCGCACTGGTGGGAGTATGGATGCTTGTACGATAAGCCCATAAGGCAGGATTAAGCTGTAGGTGCCAATCATGACCAATGTCATTGACAGTCTTCTTAAGGATTCTAAAAATAGTCTTATTATATGCCTTAGCTTGGCCATTACCTTTTGGGTAATATGGGGTGGAGAAATGGTGTTTGATGTGGAATTCTTCACATAAATGGTGTACTTCTTGGTTCTTGAATGGGTGGCCATTGTCTGTGATTATGGATTGAGGTACACCATACCAACAAATGATATAGTTTAGGATAAACTTAGATATTTGTGTGCCGGTTATGTATGTCATGGGAATAGCCTCGATCCATCTAGTGAAGTATTCAGTGGCGGTGATGATGAATTTGTGGCCATTAGATGATGAAGGGTGTATCTTACCTATGAGGTCAAGTCCCCATTGGGTGAAGGGCCATGGTGAATTAATTGGATGGAGCTCCCACGCTGGTGCTCTTATCAAGTCTCCTTGTATTTGACATTGTCTACATTTCTTTACAAAGACATATGAGTCTTTCTCCATTATAGGCCAATAGTAACCTAGTCTCATAATATTATGGGCTAGAGTAGGACCACTCGAATGAGATCCACATATACCCTTGTATACCACTCACAAAGTTGTTTGTGCTTCCTCAGCATTGAGACATCTCATTAGGGCATTATCTAAGGTGCTTCTATACAAGGTTTCTTCAATGATGGTGTACTTAGCTGACTTTCGGATAAAGGTTCGACGTTGGTTATTGGAAAAGTTTTGAGGTAAGGTTTGGTCAGTGAGATAGTCGAATATGTCTTTATAGCAAGGAGACGTAGGACCAACAATGGTACACACTATTGCAGTATCGAGGACATCATAAGTGAGGACCAAAATTTTTTCAACCAGAAACTTGAACTTAGGTGCATTACTCAGAATATCCAACAAGGAACCCATGGTTGTCATTACATCTATAGCTTTATTTTGGATACGTGTTTTTTGTTGAAAAGTTATGTCATTGAAATATTGCTTGAAACTATCAGCCATTAATTTGTAAGGTGCAAGATTTTCATCCTTAGTCTCGTAATCATCATTCACCTGTCGGATTACCAATTGAGAGTCACCAAAGACATGTAGGCTCTTAATGTTTCACTGAGCTGCCATTTTTAAACCTGTCACTAAGGCTTCATATTCTGCTATATTTTTGGTACAAGGGAAAGAAATCCTGAATGATTTGAGAATTGTATCACCTTGAGGTGTGACAAATAAGATACCAGCTCCTAAACTAGGATTTGTATGTGACCCATCAAAGTACAGTTTCCATTTAGTTTTAATGTCAATGTTGAAGAGAAATTCATCTAGAAAATCTGCCACTAAGGGATGGTCTGCCTTTATAGGTGCATCTGCTAGTTGATCTAAAATCACCTGTCCTTTTATAGCCTTCCTTTCAACATACTAAATTTCATACTTGCTAAGTATCATAACCCATTTAGGCAATCGACATGCTAAATCTGCCTTACTTAGGAGGTATTTAAGTGGATCAATTTTTGCAATTAACATTGTTTGTCGATTGAGCATATAGTGTCAAATTTTTTGGGTAGAAAAGACCACTGCAAGACAGGCATGTTCTATGTTGCTTTAATTCAATTCATAGCCCACTAAGGTATGACTGATATAATAGACCACTCTCTCATGACCTTGATCATCATGTTGTGCGAGAAGAGCCCCTAATGCCGACTGAGTTGCTAAGATGTAAAGTATCAATGGTTTTCCCTCTGTAGGTGGCATTGAAACTGGTGGAGTAGGCAAATAGTCCTTGATTTTTTGGAAGGCCTCTCTACATTTAGATGTCCAAAAAAATTGTACTCCTTTCTTGAGTAGATGCTAAAATGGGTGTATTTTATTTGCCAGTTGTACTATGAAATGCCTAATGGATTGTAATCTCCCCTGTAGGGTTTTGAGTTGACCAATGTTTACTAGAGAAAGCATTTCTATGATAGCTTTTACCTTCTCTGGATCTACTTCAATGCCTCTTCGAGAGATGATATACCCTAACAGTTTCCCTAATTTCACTCCAAAGACACTTCTTCAGATTTAGCCTGACATTGTAGTTTTCTAGCCTCTAGAATATCTTGTTTAAAACCTTCAAATGATCTTCCCTTGTTTCTGACTTGGCTATAATGTGATCTACATAATCTTCCATGAATGTATGTACAAAGTCATTAAAAATCATAGTCATTTCCCATTGGTAGGTGGCTCCTGCATTCTTAAGGCCAAACAACATAGCATTCCAACAATATTTACCCCATGGACACGTGAAAGTTGTCTTATGTTGGTCTTTAGGTGCTATCTTAATCTAGTTGTATCCAGAGAAACCATCCATGAGAGATAACATCTCGTATCGTGTTATAAGATCTACTATCATGTCGATATTCGGCAAAGGAAAGTCATCCCTAAGACATGCCTTATTGATGTCTCTAAAGTCATTGCAAATAAGAATGCCCCTAGTTGGTTTAGATACTGGTACAAGATTTGATATCCAATCTCCATAGTCTATTGTCCTTATGAATCCTACATCTAGGATTTTCTTAAGTTCTGCTTTCACTAATAGAGCAATTTGCGGATGCATTTTCCTTAGTTTATGTTTGACTGGCTTAATACCTGGCTGCAATGGTAAATGGTGCAATATTAGGTCTAGATCTAGCCCAGGCATGTTAGCATATGACCATGCAAATTTTATCTATCTCTTTTTGAAGAAGTCCTTAAACTCATGTTGTTATGTCTTTGTTAAAGAAGTGCAAAATATACTATCCGAGGATTCTCTTATGTACCTATGTTGACTGCAACAACCTCTTCTACTAGCATCGGTGACTTTTCTTGTTCAACGGGGAGAATATTTAAACCTCTATCCTTGGGTGCCTCAGAGAGGTTTTTGCCCTTGGATATTTTTGTTTTGAATTTTTCATCGTCCAAAGGCGCCTTTCGATTTTCACCTAGGGATTCATCATTTTTATTTTCATTCTCATTTTTATGACTAGAGGTGTAAATAGACTCCCCAAAATATGCTTTATCATCCAAGTCTATGGTAAAACCTGCCTTATGATCCCCTCTTGGTATGCCTTCTCTAAGTCCCATGAACTCAGCAATTGCTTCATTGTTCTCAAATGTATCTATGATAGGTGTACCTTGTTGATCCTAGTCGATAAGTTTGGGATATATAAGGGGCATGTCATCACCAGAGGTTGTAAAGGTAGTCGTGGACAAGGTGAGTATAGAATGGTTAACATGGTCACAGAAGTTTTGGACCAAATCCTTTTTGTTCTTCCTCCTAGGAGTAGGTATACTCTGTTATGGTACTATGGTGAGGGCTAATTCATCAGAAGATGGTTTTTCAAGTGCACAAGATGCAGGATCAAGGGTTTACCAATAATAATTCTCTTGCCATTCTACTTTGGACAAGTGTTTCTTAGGACGAGGACTAGATCGTTTTGGTACAGTTTTCACGTTGAGGTCCAATTCTCCAAATAGGGCATCGATATTCATGGTACTAGTAGATGAAAGGGATTTCCATTCACCATTGCTAGAGTAGGGGGATTCATCATAAACTAGAGGTTTTGTCATAAATTGGGGGTTTGTTGTAAACTAGGGGTTTGTCATAAACTAGGGGAAGTGGTTCATGAGATATCTCAATGTCTGCGCGAGCACTCACTTCCTCTTGAAAATATGATGAAGTACCGAGATACCCAATTCTAAGTGGTTGACACCCTAGCCCTAAGTATTTTGGTCATGGGTAGACAGTGATCGGTTCTTTACTTCCATTTTGATATAGCCCTAACCCACTGTTCCCGTCATAGCCTTCCTTTTGCATTATCTTAAAGCCTTTTCCATACTGATCTTAGCTATTTGAATGGACGGGGAGGGGTATTCATGTTCTTCTTGATATAACTAGAAATCACCTTGATCCACAATTTCTTTACTTAACTTTCCCCATTTGGTTAATGTCATGGTAGGGGGAACATGAAACATGACCACCGACTATCTTCTATTTGCCATGGGTAGGCCATATTCCTTTGGTGGAATCAGTTGACTGACGTAGTATGATTCCTTTATATTATATTCACCACAACCCTTGTTTTGGATCTCGAGTTTAGGAGTGGATGATGGTGGTTTTAATGAAATGGACTTAGTTAGACATGATGGGTCAACATATTGGGATAGAGTGGATGATGAAGCCTCCTGGTTAACAGGCACTTGTCATTGTGGAAGGTCCCTTAGGCTTGTACAATATTGGAAAGGATTTGGATCACCATCAATAGTGATCTTTGTGCCATTATATAGGAACTTAAGACATTGGTGGTATATTGAAGGGATGGCTCTCATTGCATGTATCCAAGTTCTACCTAACAAAAATTAATATGGAAGGGTGAGATCCAAGACTTGGAAGCTGGTGTTCATGATTGCTAGGCCAATTCTGATAGGGAGCATGATGACTCCTTTGGATGAACTTTCCTCATCATCATACACCTTGATGACTATACTCTTAGAAGTGTCTACACAGTCTTCTGAGAATCCTAATGCCTTAACCAATTTTAGGGTACATAGGTTCAAACCTACACCTCCTTCTACCAAGAGTCGTCCAACTCTGGTTTGTTGGACTAGGACTTCAAGATGTAAGGGGTCATTGTGATCAGACTTTTTGGTGGAGTAGTCTTGTTGGAAAAATGTGGCATGATGTGAGTTGTTCAAATATCCTACCATTTCCTCAAAGTGATTGGCATCCAAGTCTGTGGGAACAATAGTGTTCTGTAATTCTTTGTCAAGTATGGCTCGTTGTTTTGGTGACAAATTCAATAGTTCCAAGATAGATATTTGTGCGGGAGTTTTACTCAATTGATCGATGAGATTGTATCTATACTTGGGCCTCTGTTCAGAAGAAGGACCTGGAATAACTATTTTAGTCCTGTGCGTGTTCACATTACATTTCAGGTGCTTTTTGATGATGACGGTATCAACATGTTCGTGTGTGGCTCGGAGGCTATATATGCTCTTTCCTTTCCCATACTCATATTTGGAGTTATTGTAATTGGCAGAGGGATTTTTCTTGGTTCCCGAACCGGAGGCGTTTCCTTTTGTGTGGTCATGTAAAGGGTTTGTGAAGACCTTATGATGACTATTTTTAGTATTTTTCTGTCTGTTTACCTCTATGGATCCATTTTCAACAAAGTCTTCAATGACATTCTTTAATTGGTGACATTGTTGGAGGTTGTGCCCTTTTGTTCGATGATAGTTACAAAAAGCATTATCGTCCCACCATGAAGGTTTGAACTATCCAGGATCATACTCTATTGGTTCTAAAGGTTTGATAAGATTATGTTTGACCAATTCTTTGAAGACTGCCTCGATTGGTTGCCCTAACGGTGTAAATTATAGCATGGGAAATCTCCTTTGGGGTCTTTGTTGCGAGTTCTGGACATAGTTAGCTGTTTGATCAGGACTATTCATCATGTCTTCTTGTTGGTTGTATCCTCTAAGGGAGATAATCGGTCCAGTATGTATGTGTTTAACATCCACAATGTCGTCATTCATGACATTCTTCTTCCTAGACAAGAACTTGTTTCTATCATTCAACACGTTTGGATGTTGGACAATTGGGCTTTTGCTTGGTACTTTGATTTCACATTTTTCAATAAGGCCCTTTTCAAATATGATCCCCTTTCATACCAAGTCAAGGAATGAAGTACAACAGTGTACACATAAGTCACCTCTCAATTTGTGGTTGATGTTTTCGAGGAAGATAGTGACCTTTTATTTTTCAGGTATTTTGACGAGACAGCGGCTAGCTAGACTTCTCCATCTCTGGAAGAAAGTGATGAACGTCTCGCCATCTTCTTGTGTCCTATGGCACAAGGTTGCTATGGTTATTTTTTTGTCTATGTTAAAGGAAAAATGTTTGACAAAGTTTTCAGCCAATTCCACCCAGGATCATATACCGTATGGCAATTTGGAAAACCATTCCAATGCCATCCCTATGAGGGTTCATGGAAATAGGTGCATCAAGTAAGTGGGGTCATATGATATGTCCATGCATGCCGTTGAGAATTCTCTAATATTTTCTAAAGGATTCTTCCTCCCATTATACTTAGGCAAATTTGGTATAATGTATCCATGGGGGAAAGGTGTCATATAGAGTGCTTTATCGAATGGACATGGACATAGGTCTTGTGCTGATATAGTTAATTTTCCTTACATAGACATGTCGTCCATCTTTTGTTGTAGAGTCAGCATTTGGTTTTGAAGGATGTTGACTTGTGTCAAGGACATGGTGTTCGTGTTATTTGGATCAATGTAGATGTTCTGATACGTCATGTTTTGTGATGGGTTATGATTGGGAAAGGGAATATATCCTGTCAAAATATTTTGATTTGGGATAGGGATATTCCTTGTCTGAATGGTCTGAGTTGTATTGGAATACTTCCTATCCGAATTATCTGATTTAGTATAGGGATGTTTCCTGTCTAAATTATTTGGTTTGGTATAGGTATATTCCCACCAACTTGGGATCTCTTATTAGTAGTGTTGGTGCCAAAGGGGTTGGAGGAATTTTCTCCCGCAGTGAATTGTAAACCTTGTAGTATGTTAAAAGGGGTTGTGTTTACAATTGACAATGTTTGTGTTGATATACCTGTTGGTATCACTGTGGTTATTTGGGGAATAGACACAATTGATGTCGCAGTTTGTGTTGGTTGAGTTGACTGTGTTGTCAAAGTATGGACATCAAATCTTGGGGGTAGTGTGGCACCTTCTACTAGAAATTTTGATAAATAGCGTTGTGGACCATTTGCCAAACACTCATCCATGAAGGATGCAAACTCAGGATCTTGAACTACTGTATCTATGTCTTCTATGTAAATTCTCCCATGTGTGTCTCTAGTGACATGTGTTTCAAGTAAAGGCTTGTGTGGGAATTTTCTTCCTGATAGTTGGTTTCCGAATGAATTGATAAATTCAATGGGGTCTATCATTGCTTTGTGTTTCTTTTGGGATCTTGTTTCGACCATGAATTTTTTTCTCAAAATGGGTAATGTAGACTATGCCTAAAAATTGATATGATCTATGTCTATATTTTTGGATATTTTTTTTGACACTAAATGACATTGCTAAAATGGTTCCAAAAAGACATATACTAAGATGACGTTTGATATGATGGACAATATGAAAAATATCAAGTAGATTATAACGATAAATGAGCCTAAGAACGGGTATAACCTACCACCTAATGGAGTAAATGCATGCAAATATTTGTTTTTGACCAAGGAACCTGATTGGATAACAAGGACAGTTGAGCTGAAAAGATCGACTAAATGGGACTAAAATGGCAAGGTTTAGTGATTGTGACAAATCAAAATGTGAAGGATGAATATGAATATGATGTGTACTGTGACTAAGACATATATGATGCCTAATGGTGCAAGGTTTTTGAGTAAAATTTACCAGTTTCAATCCAAGGTTGATCTTAAGAACCTAAATGAAATATTGACAATGATGTTTCAGACTCAGCTCATGGTTTTTGATATTTTCTATTGATAGGAAAATGTGGTTCAGCAAACAGTTGTGGTTCAAACTCTAACAGATGTGGGTTTTTGACAGTGCATGTGGTGTTTCTAACAGTTGCAGTTGAAACTTTGACAGATGCAGGTTTTTGATAACAGATGTGGTTTTTCCTTTGAAAAATGCGGTTTACAAACACACATGCGAATCGAAAACTGATAGATGCAGTTTTCTAATACACATTCGGTGATTAAACTGACAAATACGACTCGGTTTTTTTATAGTTGAAATTTTCCCGAAAGTTATTGACTGACTTTTGGTTGTGTGATCAAAATTTTGATGAATCAAACAAAGAACAAACACAACAATCAAAGTATCTTCCATTTTTGTTATGTAAGGACTATTAAGACTCGAAAGCATGTACAACCTAGGCTTTTAGGACAATATTTTTTGAATTCTTATTTGGATTTCTCCAGCTACACATATTTATGGCGAATGACTAGTAACTTGACCCCACTGGCTCCCCTCCATGAAAATCACTTATACGGGGCAGCCAAGCTACTGTATCCATGAAACTCCAATGGTATACATTTCATTTCAAGACATAAACCTTAAGAATATAAGAAGGCTTCACAGGGCCAACCCTGCTGCGCCAACAAGTAGGTAGGAAATTGGTAACTCTACAACAAGATTTTTAATAAGGGCATTCCATTCATGGGATACTATCCAACGTCGACGAGATTCCATTTATGTCCATCTCATTAGAATAGTGCACGTGATTCATGGGATTTCCCCAAGAATCCTCTTTTATATACCAGCTGGAAATCGCTTGGCTTTAGCATGCTACTGGTCTGAGTCGTCTTGGGGTGAGTACTTTTTTCCACCAAGATAGGCCCATGTTCTAGAGTTAGCAACTGTTTCTCTTAAACCTAGGATCACATGACTGCACAAGGGGAGAGGATACTTTGGTATACTAAATCGTAAAGGTTACAGATACGTGCAAAGCACCAGAAAAAGAAGACAATGTTTCTTTTTAATCCAAATGACAATTATCTATCTACCAAACAAAAAATTATTTTTAAGCTCCATGATAATTGTCTATCTATCAAAGAAAAACTTGCTAAATAAATAAACACATAGGCATTACATCTTGCATGCAAATTTATTAGTAGTTCTAGTTTTGTTGTTTTGTCTTCTATGCTTCATCCTGCAAACAATTTGTTATTCCTCCTTAACACAAATGAAATCAACCATTAGCAAAAATCAAAACAGCTTCAAAAGCAAAAATAAAAGTATGAATGTACGAAAATCAATGAAAAAATGGAAAAAATTTACTAGCCAGATGCGGCCTTTGGAGCCACAGATGCGGTTAACGATGACAAGCGAATGCGGTTCTCGAATTTGTTCACAAGAGGATGCGGTTTTTCCTTGCAGATGCGGCTCTGTGTTTAGCAGATGTGGTTCATGATGTAGATGCATCATTTTTTTGAACAGATGCATTGCACCATACAAAAATCTGCAAAAAACCAGAAAACAGAAAAATCAAAAATCAAAAAAATGAAGAAAAGATGCACGGATTTTGAAGCGTGTTCATGTCAGGTTCACCAAATGTAACATAGATTTTTCTGCATATCTAGAATAACAAAGTTAAATCCTAATCTAAATAATAATCTAAAATCTAAAGATGAGGAAATAAACTAAACTAATAAAACCAAAATGATGTCACCGAATATGCATTCATTCCTTTCAATTATCTTGATTGTTCTTCTCCATTTTTCTTTTTTAGTATTCTCGCCCTCAGATTTCTATGTTTGAATGCAATTATAGCTTTGTTGAGTGTCTAAGAAAAATATCAAAGTTGGATCTCTTCTCAAAATTTTGTGATTTCAAGAGAGGAGGAATAATGATTATGACAAGCCATTTTATAGATTTTGTATTTTTGAACGATCGACTCAGATTGAAAGAGAGATCGACGGATGAGATTGATGAATGCCATGCGATGTGAGTTAGAACACAAGTTAGAACACGAGTTCAGGAAAGACTGAAGATAGAGACTAAGTTAGAACATGTGTTAGAACACAAGTTCAAGATCTTAATCTCCAAAAATAGAAGTTGACTTTGAATGTCAAAGACAAAGTTAAAAGTTGAAGAATAATGCATTCGAATGTAAACTTGAGTTAATTAATTAAATAAAGATATTTAATTAATAAAATAGATCATGCATATGAGTTGGAACTAGTTAATCAACTAGTTGTGATAGAGAGTCTTTTGCAGAGATGATCAGTAGTTGAATTTAGAGATAACTGAAGAACTAAAAATAGATCTTGAGTTAGAAGGTAAGTGGACAATTAGATAACTGATTGATAGAGAAATGTGACATAAATAAATTAAATGTGAATTAAATGCTAATTTAATTCAACATTCAAAAATAGAAGATTTAATTAAATAAATAAAGATAATTTATTTAATTTGACTTTTGAAAAGGGTGGAATTGAATAATTAAATAATAAATATTTAATTATAGTTGAAAAGGGGGTTAAATGAATAATTAAATAAAAATATTTAATTGTAGTTGACATAGTATGATAAAAGGGTAATAATTAATTAGTTAGGGACATAATTAAATAAATATGATTTCTTTAATTAATCAAGTTGAATAAAGGTCATTTATGAATTAATTAAAAAGGGATATTTAATTAATAGAGGAAATATGTGTTAGAAAGGTAAATTACATAATTGACATTATTTAATCAAGACTACTGACTATAGAAAATTATGTCGAATATGTACTCGCAGGCCTAGACCAATTGTCGGTATCTACAGGATTCATTCACCCCTAAGTGAATGAGTCCAAGTTCAGCTTCAAAAACTAACTTTTGGTGACAGATACATTCAAATCTACCCTTCTCTGATCTAAAATTCAATTGTAGGTTCTATTAGTATTGATTTTTAAATTTTTGTTTCAAGTGTTAAATTTCATTTTGATGTTAGTTTATTATTTTTTGGTATTTCTCCCCAAAGTGTTGTTTCACCTTGATCCCCATCCTTTAGTCATAAGAAAATTTGAAGATTCACACCTTGAGTTGACTCACCTAAGGGTTTTGTGAGTGTGAATATGTGAATAAGATTAAAACACTTCTTAATACGACATTATATCAATAGACAAGTTAAATGAATCAATACAAAAGAATTATCTATCAAAAGCATCATATTGCTCTCTATCTCAAAATATTTATTAAATCTTGATTGCTCTCATATTATTTAAGCAAATAAGATTGTTAAAATGACAATTCAAAGAACGAGATAATGCTAATGCAATACTAAATGATAAAAAATGTAAACTAGCATATATGAAATAGATAATTGCAGCTACAGGAGGTAGCCATGGTTGAAAACTTGATTTCTTGATGCTTGATGCTTCAATTCCTACAGAGTAAGAGTGCATAAACCTAATTATTTGGATCCTTTCTTGGTTCAATGAGGCTTGCATTTATAGATTTCCTGGTTGTAGAAATGCACAGGGAAAGCTTTGAGAGGCTTGGATTCAATCTAGAGAATTGAATGGTGAGAGATGGAGGAGATTGAGAGAAATATGGAGATTGTTTCTACCCATGAAAACACCAGGCAAGAGAAGAGGAAGAATTGATGGAGGAGGATTGAGAAATCAAATTCCAAATTTGTCTCCAAAACTTCCCATGAAGTTTCAATCAATTAATTTTGACATGATTTTGACATAAATTATACATAGGATATCTAATTCATTTTTGAGAGAATATAGAAGGAATATTCTTTGTGCTTTAATTCAAATATTTTGATTTATTTAAATTAGCAAAAGAGTGATAAATAATTTAATAAAACGAACTATAGGATAGTTGTTTATTAAATCAAACATAAAAATATGGCAATTAATCAATAAAGTGTTTTGTCTTTATTTAATTAATTTAAGATGGATGTGATAGATTGAAATAGGGATTTGATAATTAAATCGAACAAAGTATTTAATTTTTTTTATTTAATTAAGATGAATTTAAATGTGAACTATATAAATAAATATTTCTATTTATTCAAAAGTAGAGGAAATTAGGATAATTAATCAAATAATTCGTATTTAATTTAATTAGATGCTCCAAACCAATTTTAGGTGTATACATTTTTCCCCTCTTCGAAGTGACGTGTTTACGCGTTGCTTTGAAGAAAATTTTGCTACTACTACCAGGATTGATGATATAAAAAAAAATAATCATATGCCCCAGACATTGATTTTCAGATGATGGATGATAATATGCCCCCTCAGGAGATAAATTAATGATTTGATGATTTTTAGCATTTTTGAAATATTTTTATGACTTTATGATGAAGATATGATGAAGAAATAATTTATCTCCTTACAATGATGAAGAAATATAGCCTGCAGATGATAAAATGTTGCCCTGCCTTACCTCCTTGTGTTTGATGATTTTCGATCGTGTCAGCCTTTGATTTGATATTGATTGTTGATCCTGATAGATTAGAAGATTATTGATCTCATGATAGGTGAGATTCAATGATTGATTGATTATTGAATTCATGATAGGTGAGGATCAATAGTAGATTGATGATTGATCTCATGATAGGCGAGGATCAATGATAGATTGATGATTAACCTCATGATAGGTGAGGTTCAATGATAGTTGCTCATGAGATTTGATCAAAGTCTCACCAAAGCCAATTAGATTGATATGCTGATTGATTTTTGATTGATTAGAGGAGGATTTTAGAGTTTTTTCCAAAGATGTGGGACATGATTCTGCATCTAGCGCAGGCTAATATAGATATCATTAATCGATGTGAAAAATCTATAATGCAGATGCAAAACTAATATGAATGCAGTCTAATTTTATCATGCAACTATATGCAAACTCTTGTCATTTTAACAATACTTTTGTGCTTTTTTGTCATCATAGAGTTTTATTGGATGTTGAAAGTGAGTACAAGCATCAATGGTATATGTTAGACCAATGACGACCTGAGTACTACTTTCATGATTTTTGATATTGCAAGTGAAAACAAGCATCTAGGTATGATTTAACCGAGATGACTTGAGCATTCATTGTGTAAACAGGCAGTGATTAATCATTTCAGTGTGTGAATTCTGAATGTCATCGGTGATACATTTGCATAGCACATCCCTCGACAATTCATACATTCATATGATTAACTTACAAACAACAGACAATAAAAAATATTATTCTCCTTCCTTGCTTCTCTAGTCTAATACATCATCGAGTTGCTGCAAATAAATGATAACAATGATAAAAATGCAACATGTTCAACCTTTTCTTAAAGTATTTCAATCATTATTCAGCTTAGATCATCCATCCTGATTTTGTGATGTTTTAGTGATTTTTGACATGTTTTGGAGTTTTTGACTGATTTTTGACATGTTTTTGGATTTTTTGACTAATTTTTGACATGTTTTTGGATTTTTGATTGATTTTTGACATGTTTTTTTTTTATATGATATAGATGTTCGAAGTGTTTTGATGGTGATTGATGTTTGCACTTCGATCATTGTTTTTTTTTTTTTTTGTTGTTGTGTTTTTGCATTGCTCATTTTTTTATTGACCCTAGTGATTTCAAGATTTTTTCCCCAAGCTAGGGTGAGACATGACCACATTTCAATGATATGTTCTTGAGATTTTACCTGCACCTTTTTTCAAATTTTATGATTTTTTTTTTTTTTGAGGATATTTTAAGATGAAATGAGATGATATGCCTGATTGAAGGAAAAAGATGCCCCACAATATGGTTAATGCAACAATGGATAATTGATAGATCAAAATGAAAGTTTCACTACAAAACATGTCACACAAGAAACATATCTCTTGTCGAAAGATGATAATGGTATGCTTGATTAAGATGTGAGGAATGATTGATTCCATAAGACATGATGATGATAAGATTGATGATTGTTGATGATTGATTGACAAACGATATGAGGATTGGATAATGTTTTGTAGATAGGCTTAAATATGATTTGTATGATAAGATTCGAGGTTGAAAATGGACATGATGACATGAATTTTGATAAGCTAGAAGATATGGAATAGAAGAAAGTGAGGATAAAAATGATGAATGGAGATGATCAAGATTAACTAGATAAGATACAGACGCAAGGCCCAAGTATTTTGCCCCTATTCCTCATCAAGACCAAGGAAAGGAAGAAAGGATGTATTTAGTAAGAATGATGGAATATGGATAAGATGAAAGATATGGTATGGAAGATATGGATAAAGCGTATAGGATAAGATATATTATGTTCAAGAAGATCCTTAACCTTGTCAAGATCAAATGTGGAAATGTAAGGAATGAGCATAGAAAGGATAATGACCATGAATGATAAGATGGATGAAACTTGTTCCTAAGTGTAGAGTGCAAGAGGAATATGGATGATAGGGAAATAGAGGAAGGACTTAAGCATCAAGTTTCACAGCAAAATATCCCTCTAATAAACCATGGCAATGGGTATTAGACTCCTAAATTTTGGTATATTAATGATATGATGGAAGAATCTAAGGACTTATCCAAAGGTTTGGATTAAAGGAGAATGATGGGGGATGAATTTTGGATAATGGATAGGAGGTTGGAAGGCTTGTTGATGGATAGATAGAAAGGATGGAAAGATCAACATTGGCACACACCTTGAAGGGTGGTGGAGTGATGGAGGAAAAATGGATTTGGGAGGTGATAGGTTATTAGATGGAAAATTGAAGGAAGCTTTTGGATTAGCAAATTTGGATGCCAATTTATATTTTATTGCTTCTATGAGACTTTTATGAATTCACATGATTTTTGACTTTGATTTCTTCTTTGTGGGCCTTTGCGGCCTTTCACATTTTTTTTTTTAATTTATGGACCTTTGTGGTCTTTGAAAATTTCCTTTTTGCTTTGATGAGCCTTTGTGGCCTTTTGAAATTTTATTTTGATTTATGGACCTTTGTGTTTTTTGAGATTTTTTC
The DNA here is from genome assembly GCA_007115665.2 of Sequoiadendron giganteum. NCBI lineage: Eukaryota > Viridiplantae > Streptophyta > Pinopsida > Cupressales > Cupressaceae > Sequoiadendron > Sequoiadendron giganteum. Next base: position 59,456,707 of record VCHN02000014.1, on the reverse strand, counting down.
TTTGATGGGCCTTTGTGGCCTTTTTAAAATTTCTTTTTATTTTGGATCAATTTTTCTTTTATTTTTGCATGCGTCTTTGAGGAGACATGTTGATCCTTTGATACATGTGGATTTTGATATAGAAGCTTTTGATTTTTGGCACCCCTTCCAAGAGCAATGGGAGGGGTGGATTGAGATGGATGATATGGAGGTACTATGGATGAGTTAATGTGGGTAGAATTTTGAAAGGGTGTCAAGGATGTGTGCCTTTGTTGTTCTTCAGAAATAGGATATGGATCTAGGATAGAGGGAAGGTTTGATGGACTAGGATGAGGACCTAGGATAGATGGTATATCTGGTGGATTAGGATGAGGACCTAAGATAGATGGTAGGTTTTATGAACTAGGAAACTTAGGTGTATAACCAAGGCCATGGTGATATGGGTTTCTTTGAACAAAAAGAGGTTCTAGGATACCTTGTTCATGAAGGCCTGATCCTTTTCCTTTGTAATTCATACTTTGATACATTTGTTTACCAATGGGATATGTATTGTTTGTGAAACAAGATGTGATTCCATTTTGGGGAGGATATGACATGGATGAGAGGATAGGTGTTGGAAGTAAACTAGAATGGATAAAGGTGGAGGATCCCAATTTATAAGTGTGGGGTTCATGGATAGCTTGAATAGGTGTGATAGGATCTTGACATGGGGATGATGGTGTGTTTTGATCTTGACTTGGAAAATTATCATGAGGTGGTATGAAAGGCATATCTTGATCATGAGAAGAATAAACATCTTCATGGGATGAAAGGGTATCCTTGAATGGAAGCATATCTTGACCTTGATGAGGAACAGAATCATGAGATTGTGTAGAAAGCATGTCTTGCTCATCAGTTGGCAAGACATCATTAGATCAGATGGAAGAACTACCATGCTCTTGTGATGAATTAGAATCATGAGATGATATGGATTGATGAGATGATATGGAAGAAGAACCTGGAAGGATAATCATCTCTTGAGATGGAAGGGAATCATTTTGGATGAAAATTGAAAGGAGGGGATCATCATAAGATTCTTGAGAAATGGGATCTTGATCAAAGATTGGAAGATTTTGTGGAATGCTAATATCATTGGATGGAGTGGAAAGAATATTTTGATCTTGATGTGTAGGGGAGTCTATGCTAGCATGATTTGGATTGAGAGATTGACGTGAATCATTGGATGTTGAAGATGTGATAGAAGAGGATGTTTTAGCTTGAGTGAAAGAATATTGAGGTTTATTTTGGCTTATTGTGGATGGAGATAAATGCATGACATGATAGGATTGCTCAATATCATTTGTGTTTGAGGAATTAAATATGGACTTATGAATCTTTTTTTTAAATTCAAAGACATCAAAATTTGATGATGTAGTTGTTGGTGAAGAGGGTGTCATGTCAAGATTTTTGTCAGAGGAATAAACACAAATGTCTAGAAGAAAATATCTCTTTGTGGTTCTTTCCCTTTGTACATCCCAGATTTGTTGTTGAAGGTTTTTCATTTGATGAGCTAGAGCATTCAATTCATCCTCATCTATTTCAGCCATGGTGGTTTGAGTTTCAATTTCTTGTTCTTTGGATTTTTAGTCTTCGTGACCTTGTTAAAATGGACATACAAATATTATTTGTTTTCAAAAAAGCTTTTGATCTTAGTTTGGTATAGTGTCAAGGATATTAACTCAAGTCAAATAGAATGATAGATTCTATTGATTAGACTAAGTTGATAAGTTTGATTATAAGGTTTTGTTTATTTGATTTAGGATGATTGATCCTGAAACTTAACTTACTAACCAAATGTGTTTGATTGAGACACTTTTGGATGGTAGATCTTTGTTTGATTTGAACAAATTCAATCATAAAGTCCAATTTATGCAAGTTTAAGACTCTATTTTAATTTAGCAAATTTTATGTTCTGATAAAAATCCAAATTTTGATGTTAACTGTCTGACATTGGTTTCCGATAGATTTCTATTTTCTTTGTGTTTTTCAAGATGATCTTATCTAAATTAATGTTTTGAAAACACAACAAGCATTTATAAAACAGTTGTTTCTTTACGATCTAGAGTCTAAAAGACAAGTGTATGTTTAAGAATCAAAACATAATCCTTCTTGATTTTCACTAGTTTTTGATAAAGAATACACTTCAAGCAGACTCACTCTTAAGGTCAAAAGGGTCATCGTTATACTCACATCCCACATCTTGAATTACGTTGACTCACACAGCCGTGTCACCCCCTAGAGGGCGCCTGTGTTTTTTTTGTTGCCAGGCACGTACTCAAAGTGACGGAAGTGGATACTGAATCCCTTGAGCAAGCGGTCCTTGTTAATTATATGGTGAGTGTCTTGGGGGTAGATTCTTCCCTCCCCTTGCACTGTGAGTATGACAATGTTTGGATACTGACTCGACGAGAAACTACTCTATGGTTTGTAGATAGGGTTTTCGTTCGTGTGGCAAATAGATAAACTCCCTCAAGAGACCTCCCAATCTTTAGAACATAGATTTTGGGGATGGTCATCTTGCTCACTATCATCAATTTGGAATTTCATCAACAACTTGCACTTTTATTATAGTGGGTTGGAAAACCTGGCTTTGGTTGTTCCCACTTAGGTCATTCCCATAGGGTGAGTACTTTTTCCCACTATGACAAGCCTGCTAAAGGATTTAATAAAGCATAAATGACATGAAGTAAAGGTGAATCTGGAACTTTGGTCACCTAGTTAAGGGTAGAGCATAAGCCTAATCACCACAAGCACAACATATAAGTTTGTCCTATTTTAAGCCCAAAAAGAAATTTTCTAATCTATGTGAAGTTGTTGCTTCACAGAAATCATGATGTTTTTTTTAACTTCTACTGTAAGAATGTGATGACTATCCTAGGATTGATAAATTTGCTTTAAGAAAACAAAAAGTGGCTACCCTAGAATTGATCAATTTTAATCCAAGTGACTACCCTAGGATTGGTTATTTTTAACCAAATTTGACAAAGCTTGTGTAGAGGGTTAATTTTAAGCCCAAATTAATGCTAGTTGGTCCTAAAGCATGCATGAAAAATAACATATGATGGGTTATTTTCCAATGAGTGTTTGAAAACACTATTACAATGGATATCAAATGACTCTTTTTTTCACTTTATTTTTTTGAATTTAATGCTCCATATTCCTCTTAAAACCTGAAATAAATGCTCAAAATTTTAGATGAGATCAAGAAATAAGAAGATATAAAGGTTAGATGAATGATTAAACATAAAAACCCTAAAACTTATACCAACTTGCAATGTGATTTGACTTTAAATGTAAAATTGAAAATTTTAACTCTACAAATAGTAAGAAATACCTAGACCATTACATAGCTTATGAAATTCTACCCCATTTCAACAAATTTTTTTTTGAAAAAAGACCTTTGTATGACCATTTTAAGATTAACTGTCAAAGCACTAAAACAGTGTCCAAAAGCGCTATTTCCTAGAAGCGCAAAAAGAAGTCCCGAAAGCGCTAAAACAGTGACCGAAAGCACTAAAAAGGTAACCAGAAGAGCTAAAATAGTGACTAGAAGTGCTAAATTTTTTAACGGAAGTGCGTTACAAGAAAAACATGCCGAGAACCTGCGTGACACTTTCTAGAAAATTGATAATTTTGATAAAATTGGGGTTAAGGCCCCACGGTGGGTGCCAAATTGTAAGTGTGAATATGTGAATAAGATTAAAACGCTTCTTAATATGACATTATATCAATAGACAAGTTAAATGAATCAATTCAAATGAATTATCTATCAAGAGCGTCATATTGCTCTCTATCTCCAAAGATTTATTAAATCATGATTGCTCTCAGATTATTTAAGCAAATAAGACTGTTAAAATGACAATTCAAAGAACAAGATAATGCTAATGCAATACTAAATGATAAACAATGTAAACTAGCATATATGAAATAGATAATTGCAGTGACAAGAGGTAGCCATGGTTGAAAACTTGATTGCTTGATGCTTGATGTGTGAATGCTTGATGCTTAATGCTTGAATTCCTACAGAGTAAGAGTGCATAAACCTGATTATTTGGATCCTTTTTTGGTTCAATGAGGCTTGTATTTATAGATTTCCTGGCTGTAGAAATGCATAGGGAAAGCTTTGAGAGGCTTGGATTCAATCTGAAGAATTGAATGGTGAGAGATGAAGGAGATTGAGAGAAAGATGGAGATTGTCTCTACCCATGAAAACACTAGGCAAGAGAAGAGGAAGAATTGATGGAGGAGGATTGAGAGATCAAATTCCAAATTTTTCTCCAATTTGTCTCCAAAACTTCCCGTGAAGTTTCAATCAATTAATTTTGACATGATTTTGACATAAATTATACATAGGATATCTAATTCATTTTTGAGAGAATATAGAAGGAATATTCTTTGTGCTTTAATTCAAATATTTTGATTTATTTAAATTAGCAAAAGAGAGATAAAGATAGATCTAATTTCCTAATGAAATAGAGGAAGATAGGTCCATCATTACACCCATTTCACTAAATTCTATTAGTGAACCTATTTTTCTATGTTACATTTTGGTGAACCTGACTTTTGAGCATTGTTTCTTTCTAATTTTGGAATCTATTTCAGCCCTAAAACTAGATTTTGCATTCATTTTGATTGCATTACATTGAATTGAATATAATTTAGGGTTTCCTAAGCTTACATTAGTTTTCATCTCATTTAGGGTTTTAGGATTACATTTTTGCATCTCTTAAAATCTAAAAATTATAAAAAAATCTGTTATTTTGCAAAGAATTTACAGAGTATTGCATCATCATTCATTTGCATTACAGAATTGATTTAAAATATAACATAAAATTAGGTCTTATAGTTTTTCATTTATCACTATTTTTCATTTACATTTACACTTCAATTTACAAAAAATTCAAACTGTAACCACCTGTCTTAGTCCAGAATCTAAAAGCCATAATAATCAACTCAGAAATTTGTAACTTCATTTTTCAAAAGCCTTAGCTAGGACCCATTCACCCATGGGTGAATGAGTCCTTGATTAGGGATTTTTCCTACATTTATTGGTATTAAAATCTCTATTTTTGTATTCTATTTTTATGTTTTATGTTTTTTGTTTTAGTTTGTAGAATTTTCTTATCTCAATTTGATCATATTTAGCTTCATTTGATAAATTTTGTGCATTGTGTGAATTCAAAATTGTATCTAGAAAAAATTATTTTAAGGTTTTTACATAGCATAATCATAATATTATCTTGTTTAGAATTTAAATATTTCTTTTACATATTTGCATTATATTTTACATTTTAGGATATTGCATTTTACCTATTATCCATTTTGGGTGCATATCAAGTTTGTGAAACTTGTATGACCTTCAAAACTTGGTGTCCTATTTCCAATACTATTGTGAGACATAGTTCGAGACTCATGTCATCCCATGATACACCATTCATTGTGGATCTTGAGTTTTCTAACTCTTTCACTCATAGTGTTGACACTAGTCAACCGTCTATGGATCATAGTATTCATACCTCATTTATAATGACTTCCCTACCCACAAATAATGTCCATGATGTTGAAAAAATGGTTTCTAATGTCCCTCATGATAATATAAGAAGGATAGATGAGGAAATAGAAAAATTGAAAAACTTTGTGACTTCAAAAAACACTACTAGTAGTTTCATTCTTGCTTCAGATAATGTGAGAAAAATTCTTGAAAATGAACATGGAATAAACATTTTGCAAATTCTAGCTCATATTGTTGATAAACATGCTGCTACAATGACTATTTATGCTCAATCTTTGGGGTGTACTCAAATCCAAGGTGCAAATTCAATTCCTCCTTCCACAACCCTTACTTGTATTCCTACACACACTAGTACTCATGTTATGACAACCATCCAACCTACTAGAAATTTCAACACTTCCTTATTCATCTCCACTGGGAATCCCTCTAGATTTATACATTCAAATATCATATCTTGTCATCCATCCCCCCTCACAAATCTACAATTCACTTACCCTCCGCATACATACACAAATCCACCTTATTCACCTCAATCTCACAAAACCAACAATGTTCCAATCCTTAATAAAATTTTACAAAATGTTTGATCCCTCTAACAAATTTTTTCTAGATTGATCAAAAATAATAATGGTCAACCTTCACAATACATCAAAACCAACCCGTTATCCTTTGAGATATTGAGAACACAAATGCCACAAGGTATATAGGTTCCTAGATTTGAGAAATATGGTGGGAAAGGAGATCTTGTTAGCCATGTTTCTGCATACACAGTCTTATGTAGTGACTTAATTTATGAGGATAAACTCTTGGCTAATTTTTTCCCTAGATCCTTGAAAGATACTACTTTAGAGTGGTTTTTCTCTTTACCAAATAATTCAATATGTTCATTCAATGAACTTATTGATGCCTTTTACAACCAATTCCAAATTTGCATGGGTCCTAAGATGACCTTAGCTGATTTTATGACATGTAAACAAAAGGATGACGAAAAGGTCATTGATTTTATAGCATGATACCAAATGCTTTATTCAAAAATAAACATTAAGATTCGTAATGTTGACCTTCAAATAATATTTATTTATAATTTTCAAGGTAGAATCCAAGCTAATCTTGAGATGTTGAGGTTTCCTTCCTTCACACAATTGTGGACAACCCTTCATGATTACCAAAATTCAATTAGTAGTCATGAAGTGAAAACTCCCTCTAACCATTCTAAAACGTCTGAATCCACACCTCAAATAAACTACTAGCCTTTCAAGAAAAAATAGAAAGGAACTTTACAACTTAATCGCCCTCAATCATATTAACATGTTGAAAACCAAGTGGTTTCTATAAAGACGATTTAAATCCATATGCCTTTGGGGATAGAAACAAAATTTTTACCCCTCTACATGATACCCTTCATAATACCATGATGTGGCTCTTAGAGAAGAATTTGATTTCCCTACCTCTTGTTTAAGATCTTGATCCTACTAAACCTTTAACTTCAAACTATAGACCTAATTCCTATTACCATTTTCATCAACAAAATGGACATGATACGAAGTATTGCAAGCATCTTAAACATTTTGTGCAAGACCGGGATGTAACTCCAAGTAAAGAACAAGATAAACAAGACTTAGTGCCTACTAGGTCTACC